>CM076065.1:2740000-2867500 GCA_038088235.1 Zacco platypus
CTAGGAGATCCACGGCTGCGAGTCCTGCTCAGACGGACACAGAACCGCTGATGAACGAAGAGGACAACGAGGAGATCAGCAACGCTCCCTCCATCAACAGGACCTAGACCTTCTGTCTCTATTCTCCCTGATTCTGGGACGTTGGACGTTACTAAAGGGAAAACACATGCTCTCAGAACTAAGCGTGTCATATCATTTTCAGTATTAATGCTAACATAAGTTTAGGCCATTCCTAAACTATTCTTGACTGCCAAGTTTATTGAAACACTTTCAGAAATGAGAGATTAATAATCATTCTTTTTATTGAGGAAGCCAGTATGGAAATGTTGACTGTCATCTGTTTTCAAACGAACAAATATCTGCTTTGTCACATATGGACAATGTCACATTGCCACTATAGGCAAATTTACTGTTATGTAATTTTAAAAACATGGTGAAATGGGTCAGATTCAATTGTTAATACTGCCTTTGATTTTTGTATTAATGTCTGATTGCAAAATGATTGTATAATATGCATTTAGCTCATTTTTAGGCTTTTTTTTAATTATAAAACAAAAATAAAGTTTTGTGCCACTAAGAGATTATGAATATTGTTACTTTTTGAAATTTATTTTCATACTATATACACAAGCAAAAAACGAAAATATGTTTTTAAAATATAATACAATTCTAAATAGAAATATTTTTTTATAGTTTACATTTTTTAAATTTTTTTTTAAAATTTTTAAAATGATTTCATGCATTTTTTATATATATGTATAATTATACAATGAAATTTAAAGTATTTTTAACATTTTTATATAATATATTTTTAAACCACACTGTCATACCACATTAAAGCCTAACGGGGGCACTGGAGAGCCGCTCAGGTAGGATTGGTCACTATCTGGGGGCGTTACAAGCGTAGTTATCAAATATCTTAACGCATGAATTATTTAATGTCGTCCTTTTTCACTTTATAACCAAACAAAAATCACTAAAATACCGTTTAAATGCATATAAAAATCCAACCTGTAAGTTTAAATAACTTAAGTTTACACCGTGCACAGTCCACCGACCTTGATTCTTGTTATTCCCTATAAAATCAGTGTGATTGAACAATCTGATTGGACACTGACGTCCTCTGGCTACAAATAGTAGGCGTATTCCTTCCTCTGATTGGTTTACGCTGCAGTCACTTAACTAGCGCCCCGCCCCCTTCATTCCTGCGTGTGTATTGAGTGTGTAGTATGTGTGGAGAGCGCAGCCGGACCCGTGTGATCAGCTGTGACCGTGGGAAACGGACCCACTGTGCCCATCCAGACCTGCAAAAATCCGTCTTCAGAGCGGAAACTCTCTCGAGAATCCACATTTTTCCGCATCATGGAGTTTCGGGATAGTTGTCTTCACGTTTCGCTGAAAGGTTCGTCGGAAGCTGTGAGCTAGTGGAAAGTAAACACCTCCTTTCCATCACCATTTACTTAGAGTGTTTTTACAAGTTTGCCACATTATTTTGGAACTCGCTCTGTAACGCATCAGCGCGCGTCCGTGTGCCTGCGGGGGAGCGGGGACGCGCATGGATCGAGAGCGCGGAGGGTCCCGGACTGAATCCCCTCAGAAATCAATCCTAGAGAGAGCTTGGCTAAATTAAAACTTTTTGGCCAAATTAATTCTATTGTTATTGCTATTAGTATTATCCTTCTTCATGTTATCATCATTGTCCCCTTAGTGTGGGTCCTGTCAGATGATTATTGTGCATAAATAAATCATTATCGCAGTGAGTTTGTGATGAGGCGGACCGGAGGTCGGACTGCAGCGCGCGGGGGAGGAATTATTGCGCAGTTTTTAAAATAACGGCAAAACGAGAACACAAACACACACTCATGGCACAGAGTATGTCGGCAAAAGATAACGCCTGCCGGAAATTTCAGGCCAATATTTTCAACAAGAGTAAATGCCAGAACTGCTTCAAGGCTCGAGACGCGCACCTGCTGAGTGATGAAGACTTCACACAGGTAAGAGATCCACCAAACTAACACATACTTTGTGACGCTCGACTACACTAACCCTCTGTCTGATAACTTGCCTTGACAAGTAAATAATGAGCAGCAAACTGCTGACCAAAACCGCACTAACATTAAAGTACCATGTTAATACTGTGTTTCTGTTCTACAGAATGACATAGCACAATATGAGTGACCTTACCATGTTTTTTGGACATGTACCATGGTATTGTTGGAGATAAGTGGATTACAATGGGGAAAAGCTGTATTATATTGTATAGATAGCTAGGGCACTGCTTCAAAACTACACTACCAATAAAGTACCATGGTAAAACTGTGTTTCTGTTCTACAGAATGACTTTTAGCACAATATGAGTGACCTTACCCTAATATCATGTTTTTTTGGGCGGATATTTACAACGGTAATGCCATGGTATTGTTGGGGATACAAATGGAAAAGCCTTATTATATTGTATATAGTGTTTTAAAGCCAATCCGGAGCGCTGGATAACCACCAAACTGCTTCAAAACTACACTACCAATAAAGTACCATGGTAATAATGCCTTTCTGTTCTACAGAATGACTTTTAGCACAATATGAGTGACCTTACCATGATTTTTATGGACATTTACCATGGTATTGTTGGAGATAAATGGAGTGCATTGGGGAAAAGCCATACTATATTGTATAGATAGCTAGGGCACTGCTTCAAAACTACACTACCAATAAAGTACCGTGGTAATACTGTGTTTCTATTCTACAGAATGACTTTTATGAGTGACCTCACCCTAATATCATGTTTTTTTTTGGACATGTACCATGGTATTGTTGGAGATAAATGGAGTGCAATGGGGAAAAGCCATACTATATTGTATAGATGGCTTGGGCACTGCTTCAAAACGACACTACCAATAAAGTACCATGGTAATACTGTGGCTTTTAGACGTGGTTTTATGGTCCAAGCCGAGGTTGACGGCCCATTAGTTTTTGTTCTAGAGGATGCAGTTGGACTTCTACCATCATACCATGTTTTTTGGCATGGTATTGTTAGAGGTGAATTGAGTATCATGTAAAAACTATGGTTTATGCATAGCGTTATCATTTATCACCAGGTTATACAAGGTGAATTTGACTAATTGAACCACTTTTTGACATTGAGATGATTCGAAAAGGGGCCCAATTTTTTACTTTTTGTTTGTAAAACGAGACCACAGGTTTGTAACAATGACATCCAATGGCATGTACTTTGGTGTAGTGGTTAAATATCAGGGCTGCTTGAATGGATGTAGGTTCAAACAACCCCCAGAGAGGTTAATCCATACTAATGACCATTACGGCTTTGATGGAGACATTAACCTCAGGTCGCTCCTTGAGGACTGACCCATTTCTGATGAACTGTTGCTTTGGGTAAAGGTGTCAGCCAGATGACTAATTGGTGATTAGTTGTAATTAATGATGCAGTTTACCAGATGCACAGCGTAGTTAAGCGACCTGCCTCAAGCTGTTGCATTCGTTGTTTCTGAGTTTTAAACCAGCGGTCAAGTTTTGCATGGTTTAGAAAGTCTGGGAACTGAAAGATCGTGGGTTCGAACCCATCGCTGTTGTGACCTTGAGCCGGTTCAAAAGGACTGACCCTACTAATTTGGCTAAAATTGACTAATCAATGGAAGCGTTTAGTGTCGTTTCACCATCTGTAGACCCCAAGGTTCGTCTCCGATCGGAGCTTCAGAACTATTTGGAGCCCTGATTCCAGCTCCAGAACGGTTTTACCGTTAGGCCACATGCAGATGCAGGGGGTTTCCAGACTGTATCCTTAAAAATTACCACAGCTGGGTCTCGACTATATTATTGAGGTGACGTGGCCTCCGTTTGCCATCTGTCTCACTGTATAGGTTGGATTGTTATCAAAAGAATGAAGTGATGAAGCAAATGAGCGCTTCCAGAGAAATGAGCCTCAAAGCAGCGCAGAAGTCTTTTTTTAGAAAGCACTTAGAAATTGAGTTGACAGTGAAATGAATCAGGTCTTTAAATACCTGTTAAGGCAAAGTATCAAGTCGTATCCTCTCTTTCGTGGACCTTATTTTTGTTTGAGTTTCATAATCTTCAGGATCAAGTCCCAGGGGGGGGACTTGAAATACTTCTTTAGTATTTGATTCTCGTGTCTTCCAGCTCCACACGGAAACCATTTTACATCTGTGATGTGATGGATTGCCAGGTGAATCGGGATATTCAATTAGAAAAATGGACTTAATTCTGTCCATCAAGAACTGATTAGATGGTGAAAGTTCTCTGGGTTACAGGTGTTTGAAAAAGTAAAAGGACTTGGTGACATCTGCTGAAAAGGATTTGTTTTTTAGAATAATATGGGGTGATAATAATAATAGTAATGTAGGACAGCTTTTTAGTGTCGCATTAAAAATAGAAGATTGCGAAAAAAATAAAGTCGTAGCAATGCGAGATTAAAGTTGTAAAATTGAGAATAAAGTCATAGTGTAACGAAAATAAAGTCGAAGCAGTACAAGATTAAATTCATAATATTTTTTGGAATAAAGTAGTATATTGTGTGAATTATTTTGAGAAATAAATATTATTAGTATTACTAGAAACGGAATGAATTTTTGGTGAACAATCTTTATTCTCAAAATAAAACTTCAATAGCGTATTGCTAAAAAGATTCATACTATTATCTATACTATCCAATACTAATATTCATAAAATTCAACTTTACTTTTTTAAATTCTCTAAGTATTACTGCTTTAATTTTGTAATTTCTATGCCTTCATTCTAGGATTGCTACAACTTTATTCTCATAATCTTATTTTTATTTTTTTTTAATGCTGTCAAACAATAAATTACAATTAATCACATCCAAAATAAAAGTTTGTTTACATAATGTGTGTGTGAACTGTGTATATTTATTATGTATATATTTATCATGTAAGAAATATTTAATATTTTATATATATATATATATATATATATATATATATAATAAATAAATGTACAGAGTACACATATTATGTACTTTTATTTTGGATAATTTAATCGCTTGACAGCACTAATTTATTCACATGGCACTAAAACGCAGCTGTAATGTGTGTGAAGTGTTGATTTTATCTTGAAATAACTAAGATTTGTCAGGAGTTTTGCATATGCCTGATGATAAACAGCAATATTTGACTTTATATTCTTTACTAAAACATTTCAGTAATTTGGAAAAAAAGCCACATGAAGATTTTAGTGAACGTGAACAACTCTTTTGAATCGCTCTTGCGGTGCTTTGATGTCATGCGCCGATCGGTCTGCGCCGCGCCGAAGCACCTCGAACAATGGCATCGCTCAAAACGTTCACTAAAATCTTCACGTGGCTTTGCGACGTATCTCAAACAAGCCTATAATTATCGAATCAGAGTTATGAATCGAGTCTCTTAAATGGACAGTTTGATTCAGATTGAGCTGGTTGTCAGCAAAATCATTACGAATAGTCTTAATTCCTTATATTTATATAGCGCTTTTCTGGGAACTCAAAGCGCTTTACATATGGAAGGGGGAGCCTAGCAACCAACAACAACTTCCTAGCATCATGGCGGTGAGTCTTCCATGGCGTTGTCATCAGAAAATGCAAAAATCCAGGCTAGTTGTTGCTGTTCAGGTGTACGGCACATGAGGGTGTCGTAATGATTCAACGCCGTCTTTCTGTCAGACATCAGTGTACCCATCTCTCTCTCTCTCGCTCTCTCGCTCGCTGCAGTTGGTCAGGTTTTTCCGAGTTGTTCATTCCACACATATTTATGTCCATGCTTTTTGTCATGCTATTAGAATCCACCCTCCCCCTTGACACACACACACACACACACACTCTCTGTGAGACAGTCGGCGCTCAGTTCCGCTGTTATGAGAGAAAAAGGGGGGCTGTAAAAATAAACAGAACAAACTTTAACCATTGAAGAGGAAAATCTGGCCTACATTAGCCCCTCTCTCTCTCTCTCTCTCTGTGTCCCTGTCCGCTCCTCATCACTGATTTCCCAGAGCACAGAGTCTCCCATTAGCAGAAGATCCGGAGAAACTAGATTTACATTTCCTAAAGGAGAATAGTGCAGCAAAAGAAGTGTTAAAAGTTTAGTTTAACCAAATGCAATTCAGTATGCAAATATGATGCCGTCATTGATATGGGATGGGATGAAGTCAGCTAAATCTTACATTTCTTAAGTTTACAAAATGAAGATGGAGTTTATCCTCACATAATTGTTTTGGCTGAATTAACTGTTGAATATGTAGGGTTAGTTCTGTATTTTGAAGGTCTGAGTCACTAAGAGAAATTATTTTTTTTTTCATCCTGCACTTGATCTGAGGAGACTGACTTTTTTCTAACGTTTTTCTTTTTCACGGACCATCGTTCACGTTGTCAAACCGACATTCCTTTTAACCAGACGATAAACTGGCATTCATTCACTCGCTCTTTCTTTTATGTACCTTTTAGTGGAGAAAAATTCCAACTGAGATCTCTTTAATATCTCCGTATGTTTCTCCTAGACAGCAAGAGATGAAACGGAGACTTTTGCTGAAATCTCCTGCTTCCCAGATGTTTCTTCCGAGAAAAGACACCTGAAATCTCACGCGTCTCCTCTGGAGTTTCAGAAGAGCTCTCTGTGCTCAAATTTGAGCCAAAATACTGAAGTCACGTCTCGGTGTGCACTCAGACATTTCTCCAATGTCCTAAACTGATGTGCACAATATTTTTATAGCTGTAAAAAGTATATTAGCTGTAGTCTCATTTGTTTCTCTTCTCCTGAGGCATTTTAGGAGAAACATAAAAAAGCAAGATCTCCAATAAGTCTGCTGAGCTTTAGAAGAGGAACCTGCATTTTTCTCTCGTGTTCGCTTTCTTTGGAGTTTCTGTATTATCACAAATCCGTCTGTCGGCACTTTGTTGTACAGTCACAGGAGGGTCACATGCAGAGATGTTTTGGTACTTTTCTTTGGCATGTTTCCATAAAAGTGTGTTGGATGTTAAAATGCTTTTTAAATCCCAGTTTAATGTGCATTGAGACGTGTAAATGAGACTTTCTGACTATTGTATTAAGCGACCAACCACAGATTGTGCCGGTAGGAGCAGATTTATCTGAAATAGTTGACGCCACACCAGCGTTAAACAGAAGTGGCTGATCTGTCGCCTGTAATCGTGGTCTTATTGTTCTTACACCATGTGTGTTGCATGTTTCAGGCAAAACCCATCTACGGTGGATGGCTGCTCCTGGCACCTGAAGGAACAAACTTTGACAATCCTCTGCACAGATCACGGGTTCGTATGACTGCTCGGCTCTTTAAAGCCCAGGAAAAACACCAAGAACGTGCCATGGAATATGGATTATAAAGCAGCGCTGCACTTCTTACTTAGCAAGTTCGTTTTGGCAAAAATGTCTAACAAAAACTATTTTTAGAAGCATTCTAGAATGTGCTGTTCCGTCAAGTTCTGCTGTTCCCACCTGGACTAATAGAGTGAATCTCATGGATGTTGGCAAGAAACGTCCAGGTCATATTTCACCCCAAAATCAAAAGGAGAAATTTTTTGGGATAAAGAATATAATGTAATATAATAGAGAAAGAGAGATACATACATGTAGATATATATATATATATATATATATATATATATATATATATATATTTATTATTATTATTTTATATTTTTTTAATATTTTAATTTTATTATTATTACGTGTGTGTGTGTGTGTGTGTATATATATATATATATATATAAATTTTTTTTTTTTTTTTTTTTTGACCTTTCAACACTCTCTTTCAGGTTATTTTAATAGCTCAAAAAGAAAGATTTTAGTATGAGGTTGCTACTTAATGACTTTTCCTAATTGAATGTGATTTGTGAATAATTTAAAATAAATAAAATTCTTAAACAAATCATTTTAATTATCTGACATAACTAAAGCCAAATTAATTTGACGTAAGGAAAAAATATGAGATTAACAATATGATTAATATCTTATAATCAATTTATAAACTGTTTTATTTTTTTAAATTGTTTTTAAATTTTTAAAAACATTTATTAAATGTTTTTTTTTTAATTTTTAGTAAATTATTTCATTAATAAATTATTTTAATAATTATATAATTTATATATAACGGTTATTTTTACATGTGTGTCATTGGATCTATGGGACCCTAAACATAAAAAGCCCATCTCAACAGAACAGAAGGATTAAATAATGACTTATTGAACAGTTTAATATATGTTAGATGCCACGCATTATATTTATTTCAACAAACAACCAGTTTTTTCATTATTATCACAAAAGATTGCTGCTTTTCTGTGTGTATTTGAGTGTGCCTATTGTATATTTGTGTGTGTGTCCTGTGTGCTTGTCAAGGAATGAACAAGTCGAGTGTGTGTGTGTGTGTGTGTGAGGGGGCCGTGGAGTCGCTGACTCACTCTCGGTCTCTCAAGCTGAACTCGTGAGAAACAGCAGGAGAGGGAGTTTGTGGGATGGGAAACAATTCGACAGCAAACAGGAAATCACAGATTGACAAACGAGATGGAAATATGATAAAAATAACCCAAAGCATATGTATTTTATTTAAGCAAGTATATGTACAATGTAGTGGTAAACCCAATGTAGGGCTGTTGCTGATGTCTAAAGAGCAGGGTTATCAATAAATAAATAAATAATGCCATTTAATGATGCCAAATGAGACCAAATAAATCAGGCACCGTATCAATCAGGCTGCATGATTATATAAATGTTTATACAGTGGCACTAAAAAGTATTTCAGACACATAAAGCACACTTTCAAGATCTTAAACATTAAGGTGTCCTTACTTCTCGCTTATGCAATCTTAAATTCTTCTCTTACAGAAGTGGCAGAGACGCTTTTTCCTTCTGTATGAACACGGACTCCTGCGTTACGCTCTGGATGACATGGTGAGTGTGTTGTGAGTGTGTGCGATGGCTCTCGCTCCTCATACTGTATACGTGTTGCCATGTTCTGTCTGCGGTCTGTGGGCGGCACTGTGTGGACAGACCTTCAGGGTGTTTATGTTACTGCCTGCCTGTTGTATGTTGTGTGTGTGTTTGTATATGCATTGCTTGGGTTTGATATGACCGAATTCAGTTGTGTCCTCTCCTCTTTGTCTCTGCCTCTTTGCGTTTGCTTCTCTTTCATCTCTCTTTCTCTGGAAGTGAGCGATGGACGTATAAAGAGCGGCATAAAGGATAAAAAGCTGTTTGGGATCATTTGCATTCATGCGCGTTTGTGATTGTTATTAAGCACCACTTCAGCCCACACGTGATCGTGAGTTCTTTTGTGTGCGTGTTTGTTTGCATAAACATTTCTGAGTTTTTGTGTGTGTGTCTGGAACTACACGAACCTAAAGTCCGTCGTTACTGAACGCAAGGTTCGACCCGGCCCGGGTGATGGTGATCTGTATGTGTGTGGGTGGATGAAGCAGCGCTACATCCGTAAAACTACCCACAATCCATCTGTGCCCACTTCCCTCCTACACTCAGACATCTAGGAACAGAGACAAATGTACATATTACGCTCGTTCTGTAGAATCGCTCTCAGCGGAGAGAGAGAGGAGGACAAATACGAGTCGTATTTAACAAGGGAGGGATAATGTTTTTGTAGATATGGACTGTATTCTACAATTGACACTAATGAAATGAGGCTGTGATTCAGTTGTTTGTACTGTTTTAAGGTTCAGGTCATGTCTAGTTTTGGGAAAGATGACGGGAATGGTGAGCATTAAAACATCAGTCCATGTTACTTTTACACTCTATCCCAAGTCTTCTAACTGATTTGTGTGAGGAGCAAGCTGAAACTGAAAATCTTGCTTGACAACCATTTACATGGAAATTATTGGCCTTAACTATAAATAACTCCTTTCATTGAAAGAGGATGCGTAAATGACGCATTTTCATTTTTAGTTGAGCTATTACTTTAACTGCACACAAACATGCAGTCAGAGGTGTTTATTCAATAACCGCTCTCGCAGGTTCAAGTGTTTTTGAGTGATTCATGAAGATTCGTAAGGGTTTGTGTGTGAATCAGAGTACAGTGGTTGTGCTGTATGTTCGCTTTTTTGACAATGCAGTAAAGCACATATATAGAGTCTAGTGTTGTTGTTATTGTTAAGTGAAACTAAAACTATTAAAACAACTAATTGAAAGTTAGAAAATATTTCCTTTAGTGTAAGCCCGAATAAGTTGGCAAAGCTCAAATAATTTGCCTCAATTTTTAAGTAAAGAATTTCAAGTTTTTCGTCAGCAGAACTGGCAGATTTTTATTTTGTACTCAAAATAAAAGTTCTTAACTTGAAATGTTTGAGTACACTAAATTCATTCATTTAACTTAATTTCATGTAACCTCAATGTGAACATTTTTATCAATGTAAACTTGGCTAGCTATAACAAGCTAATTCAGAAACTTGCTGACATGTTAACATAAGCATGGTATAGCACTTGCTGAATGAGTGCAGTTTAACAATCTTGCTCTCAAACCAAGCACTGTCCAACAACCCACATTAACAGAAACTCTTCTGAATTGGCATAACAAAACATTAATCACTACTAAATTTTCCTCTTAACATTAATCTTGCACAAAAAACATTACATAACCCTTAATTTCAGCATTTACTCTACCTTTCGAGTGTCATGGGCAAAGCATGCTGGGAAATAGAATTCCCAGCGCAGTTAAAGTTTGTCTAAATGAAAAGAAATAAGTTCATAAAACTCAAAACAACGAAACCGTTCAGTTTACCTAAAATATATCAGTTCTGTGAACTCGAGAGAAAAAAAGTGCTAAATACTCATAAAAGTTATTTTAACTGAACTAATTTAAGTTTGTCCAACTAAACTTTGCTCAAAATAATTAATTGGTTTGAGTAGAAGTACTAGATTACTAAAGAAACATACTAGTTAAAACACCACAAAATTACTAAAACGTAAGCTAAAATGAAAATAAAAAAGTAAAAGCTAATTGAAACAATTAATAAACACTAAAAATAATGCTAAAATAGCACTGATAGTCTTTGTCAGGAAACGCTGCTGCAAACGCACTTGAAAATCCTTTCTAATGCAGATGATTTTGACGTGTGTGTGTGTGAGTCGATGTCATCAGCAGGGTTTTCATTGTATCAGTCCCATCAGAAACAGGTGCTGAAGTGTCGTCTCGTGAGAGGTCAGGACGTCTGGTGTTGACTGGACGCTCTCTCTGAGTGTGTGCCGAAAGCTGGAACATTCTGAGCCTCGCGCTATATTTATAGCTGCTCTTCAACATGTGTTTCCATAACGACCACTCCAACCTTACAATATAGAATGTAGTTTACCAGTGAATCTCATGAAACATGTCAAGAACACCCAACATCAACAACAAAATAGGCAAAATAGGATTTATATTTTGCATAAAGTCACTG
This sequence comes from Zacco platypus, assembly GCA_038088235.1. Lineage (NCBI taxonomy): Eukaryota > Metazoa > Chordata > Actinopteri > Cypriniformes > Xenocyprididae > Zacco > Zacco platypus. Next base: position 2,751,414 of record CM076065.1, read on the forward strand.
GCACTTATTTCAGGACTATATTAAAGGGCAAATTGCCATCATTAAGTACAACATTTTTGTTTCTGCTACAGAATATATATATATATATATATATATATATATATATTTCTTTGGTCTATACAGTAAAAATCAGTTGGACCAAACTATACTTTTTTTTTTAGTTTTGGATTTTTCCATTATAACATTATCTATGCATGTTAGATTTGATGCTAGTGTACATATAAAAGTTGACAAAATAATACACACTCAAACAAATTAATTGTTGGATTTACTTGAAAAAGCAGTGTTAAGTGGTTCCACACAACCAAGTAAAGCAAAGCTGTTATTCAAGTAAAGCTGTTAATTTCTTTGAGTAAATACAAATCATTTCAATTTGTCAGTTACATAATATTTATATGTTAATGTTAAATTTATAAAAGCTTTTATGTAAGATGAACACATTTATTGAATTGACTATTTGCTCTACAAATAGAAATAACTCTAAGTGGTAACACTTTACAATAAGGTTCATTAGTTAACATTAATTAATAATGAACTGCACTTATACATCATTTATTAATCTTTAATTTCCACATTTACTAATACATTATTAAAATCTTGTCAACATTAGTTAATGCACTGTGAACTAACATGAACAAATAATGAACAACTGTATTTTCATTAACTAACATTAACGAAGATTAGTAAATACAGTAACAAATGTATTGCTCAATGTTAGTTTATACATTAACTAATGTTTCACTCATGAACCTTATGGTAAAGTGTTTCCAATTAAGTTCTTCTAGTTACATGAGTTTTTAAGTAATGTGAACAAGGGTAGTTTGAGTGAAACTAACTACAGTGAAAGTTCATGTTTTTGATTTTACTAAATACTTTATAAGTGTTTTCATTGTTTGATCATGTTAACCAAAATGAAACTCATTGTAAAATTTTACCAAATAAAAATTTATCATATGTGCATGTAAATGTAGTCTTTCCTGGAAAACAGCCCCAAAATATTGATCTTTATAGAAAAAAAAAGCATCAAACCATTTCATAAGCGCTTTAACGTGAACATGAAATGGCATTTACTACACAACTTATAATTTTAAAAAATCATGCTTGTATTACTAATAATTATGTTATGATTTAATCTGCATGTTGCATCAATAACTTGATTCGATTTTTCAAATCGATTGACAGTCCTTCTCTCCATCATCCTCTCATTCAACTTCCTCTTCCTCTGCTGTGCGTCCCTGTTGGACAGGGAAGAGAGAGATGTGTAGGAGGAAAGAACAGGATGAGAGGAAGATTACAACAGAAGCCCGGCTGCTATTTTCAGAGCAGTATCATCTCTGTATGAATACATGTGAGCCTTGATCAGACGGCGGTTACTGAACGCACACATGCTCAGCGACTCTGCCCCTGATGTTGACCTGTGGGCCGGGCGAGGGTTAAAGCTGCGGCCATCGGACTCTGGCAGCGTTGGGTTTGCTGAACACAGATTCAGCAGTCTCTTTGTGTTGCGTAAAACGCTCAGTCAGTCGGGCAGCGTTCCCAGAGGCACCTCTCTAAAGACAGCGGGACGCAGAGCAGTTTTAATGTGATTTATCAGTAGTGCAATCTTCACATTCACATGTGCGTTTCTTTTTATAGTGTATCAAACGTTTAGATCAGGGATTCCCAAACAGGCGTTTACAAGTTCATGAAAAGTTAATAACTCATTCTTTTTCTAATTTTACCTGTCGTCCTTTTTGAGTATAGCTCTGAACTTTTGTTGCTATGTCCGACAAGTCATGCGCTCTCACGCCACACATCATGTTCTCACGCAGTGAAAAATACATTGAGGAGCAAAGAGACACTGACAACGTATGAAACAGTTTCATATTTAATATACTGTAATGTTTTAAAGAAGTTTAATCAATAAATAGCGTCTAGTGTGTGTTTAATGTGTGGTGACAGATCGCTGTAGCTCCTCGTGAACCGATCATCTCTTCATACTAGTTCATTTATAGCATCAAATAAACATGAATGAACATCAGAAGGAATGTTGTTTCAAGCCTGGAAAGACGTTCAAGTTCACCAACGTTAATCTACTAACTCCCCTGACTGCTTTGTCGGACAAAATGGCGGATTCGGGATTATGATTGGTCAGATCGCCTGTCAATCAAACTGCTGGCGAAGGATCAATTCATGAATGCTTTGTAATTCAGATCTAAGATTGATCACTCAGAAGATCATTGCCGAAGTGAAAAAATTAAGTTTACTGTAAAACAAATGTTCTGAACTAAACATTTTTATTTTATACTATATATATATATGTTTTTATAAAATAATTTGGACCCTAGAATTGCTAGAAAATCAAAGCCATATGTCTAAAAAGAATTTGAAGTTGACATAAAACAAATTGATCACGCGAAACTGATTTAAATGATAATTTCTATGATGAGTTTTACAATTTCACTAGATGACTTTTGTGTGTTTAAGCATTTGAATGATACCTAATTTATGATGATTACTAAAAAGGCAATAATAAAAAGTTAAGAGAAAAACTATAAAAAAAATAAAACATTAAATAAAATTTAATCTTATGTATGTGTATGTGAATATGTCATGTGACCACCCAACATCAACCGTGAACATGGGAATGTGATGTTATATTTATTGAAATATTTACTGAAAATCTCATGAGAAAATATTTTAGGTCAAAGCTGATGAAACATTTTGGGAATCCCTGGTCAAGAAAAAAAAAATAGCTTACATGAAGTCTCAAAAATGTAAATCCGTGTCCTACTTAATCAGTCTGACATGCTAAAATTCATCTGAAACTAATTTTAAACTTTCAGATCAATAAACGCAATTCTGGACTAAGAATATTCAAACTTAAAATTCATGTCAAACTTCAAGACCATTTAAGTAAACTCGGAAAAAACAAAATGGTAAGTTTGAGGTCATGACTTTCCTTTATACCTATTTTTAACTCCTTTTAATAATTTTTTTAAAACTTTTGCGTGATATAAATTTCAACTATTTAAACTTTTAAAATTTACTGCAGGACCAAAATGGTGGAACGGTCTCTAGTCACCGAAACGCTTTCCCTTTATATATGGTGCTCAAAAAATTGGATGCACTTTGTCAACCGTTTACTTTCAAATGTGTTTTCAGTTCTAAAATGGCACCTTTTTAAATATGTAAGACCAAAATGAGCACAGGTTGTGGATAAAGAAGTGCAGCGGTGGTTAGTGTGATGGAACTTGACTCTCAACAAATAGAGAGCAAACACAATATTTGATCTTGAGGAACTTTGATCTGCAAATATGATTCACTGAAAAACAAATCAGTCTGTAATAAAAGCCTGTTTTTGGGAGTGTGCTTGAACATAGACAGGTTAATGTACGTTGTGAAGAACAATAAATGTAAATTCTCAATTGTAAGTATACAGCAGTTCACTTCACTCTGGAAAATAGTAAGCAGATGATAAAATCTCTTACGTTTGGTTTGGACGGCGTCTTTATTTATATAGCGCTTTATACAATACAGATCGTGTCAAAGCAGCTTCACAGTAATAAACAGAATCAATGATACAAACTTCATCAAACATGGAACAAATTCAGCAACAAGTTCAGGGAGGTTTAAGGAGGTTATGTTTTTCTGGCTTCGAATGAACCCTGCGGGGTTTATTACATGGACTAAAACCCCCCACCGGCCTTTAAAAATGGATGATGTCTCTTTTATGGAACTTGAATTTCTCCCATGATGCCTCAGCAGCTTTATCTGCACTTCAGCTGTCATCACTCAGTCGTGTCGGCATCATGTGATCGGTGGTTTTAAAACAAGCAAACTTGTTCAACAGCACCAAAGAGAAACGGCGTAAACAAGTGATTAAAAGGAAGCTGAAAACGCTACTTTGAAAAAGAAACGTTTAGTGAAGGCCTGTTTTTTTTCTGGGGTTTGTGTTGTTCCTCTTTCCAAATTTCTGATGAGTGTGTGTGTGTTGCTTGGTCACTGATTCTGTGTGTGTCAGTCTTCCTCGTTGAAAGAGTTATTGTGTGTGTGTGTGTGTGTGTGTGTGTGTGTGTGTGTGTGTGTGTGTGTGAGTGAATGCTGGCTGAACAACAAAGAAGGAATTTTGTGACTCGTCAAGAACAAGAAGTAAAATATCGAGAAATGTTGTGAAAGAGAAACGGATGAATGTTCGAGGAGGTTCGTGAGGGAATGACAGAAATACAGGGAGAATGAACCGGTTTGTGGCGTGTATTTGAGGGAGGTCATGTGCCACATGTTTACACACACACACACACACACACACACACATACGTTTACTTTGCTGTAAATATGAGTACCATAGACTTCTGTGTTTTTTTTCCTAATATATTATAATATCCAAACCATATCCCTAAAAGAAAACATTAAATTTTTTTAATTTATATAAATCATTCCTGTAACACTTTACAATAAGAGTCCATTTGTTAACATTAGTTAAATACATTAGTTAACATGAACAATGAAAAATTTCTACAGCATTTATTAATCTTAGTTGATGTTAATTTTAGCATTTATTAATACATTATTTAAATCGAAAGTTGTGTCTGTGAATGTTATTTAATGCACCTGAGCCAACTTGAAGCAACAATGACCAGTTTTTTTTAACTAATGTTAACAAAGATGAATAAATACTGTCACAAATCCATTGCTCATTGTTAGTTAATGCTTGAACTAACGTTAACTAATGGAAACTTATTATAAAGTGCTGCCGTCATTCCTCAATCTATAGCTAAAACACACACGTCTCGTCTGAGTTCATAAAATGGTAAGAGGTTTTTTTGTACACATGATCCTTCAGAAATCATTCTAATATGCTGATTTGCTCAAACATTTATGATTATTATCAATGTTGAAAACAGTTGTGCTGCTCCATATTGAAATGCTGATGAAGCTACGTGTGTGTGTGTGTGTGTGTGTGTGTGAGTGTGTGTGTGTGTGTGTGTGTGTGTGTGTGTGTGTGTGTTTGTACATACACACACATGCACGCACACTCTCACCCATACACTAACAAATAAAGTCAAAATTGCGAGAATAAAGTCAGAATTGTGAGAATGAAGTCAGAATTGCGAGATATAAACTCGTAAGTGTTGTGTGTTTCAGGCCAGCACTCTTCCACAGGGCACCATAAACCTGAATCAGTGTGTGGATGTTGTGGACGGTGAGAGCCGGACGGGTCAGAAACACTCTCTGTGCATCTGCACACCGGAGAAAGACCATTACATACGTGCTGAGAGCAAAGAGATCATACATGGGTGAGTCATTCATCTCACAGCTGATCTTAATCTTAACCTAGATCCTCCTGTAATGATGATTTAAAATGTAAATTTAACATCCCATAACAAATTGTTTTCATTTTCATTACCGCATACACACTCACTCCATGATCTGTCTGAGGTTTAATTGTGACTTTAATGCTTTTAATCATTAACATTTACTCATTTATCAGATGGTTTTATCCAGTGTGACTTACAAATGGAGAATAACACAAGCAATTTGTCGTAGATCAAACAGAACTGTTTTGAAGAATAAAAATGCATAGGATTTACAGATAATATAACAGCCAAGTATAAAGGATTAGTGATGAAATGCACCTAATAACCATATTTGACAGCAAGAGATGTCACAGCTAACGTACGTTCATTTTATAAATGATATTGCAGTGGCATGATCTTAATTAAAATGGCAATTTGTGTCCATTTTCATTGATATGGGTTTAGATTTAGACATTAATAAGTGAAATAATGACTAATGTGATCATTCACTGATTTCGTCAAATACAATCTGTATAATTAGATAAGCAATTAGTAACTAATTCCTTTTTTGAATAATTCCCAAACACTGTATATGTTCAGGTGGCAGGAAGCGCTGATGGTGTTCCCACGAACCAACAAACAAAACCAGAAGAAGAAACGGAAAGTGGAAACTCCAACGCCACAGGTACACACATACACAGATCCACTAACTCGAGAGATTTTAAAAGGAATATTTCATCCAAAAATAGATTGTTTACTTATCTGTTTATAATTTAAATAAGCGGTTTCTTAACCAGCAAGCGTTCTTTGGTCAATAAACCTACAGATCAGTACCACCAGCTAGATTTAACAGGTGAACAGTATGACTGTGATAGTCCTCTAGCTAAACCAGCACTAGACCAGATTTAACCAGCATTCCATCTCCGTCTGGACGTAACCGATGTGTGTTTGTTTTGTCGTAAGCATGAGCCTTGTCTTCATTCTTGGAAAAGAGTTACAAACTTACACCCGCACATTTACACACAATATTTCAACGTCACCTCATTTGGTGAATGACAGCAAGAGGAATTTACTCTGGAATTTAAAGTGAAGTTTCTTTGACGTCTTTACTCAGATAGCGCATAAAAATCCTTCTTAGTTAAGAAGGGTTAATTGCTAGTATTTCATTTACCCAAGCGACCCAGGTCTGCCTGGAAAGTCGGTACCTAAATTAGGGGGGAAAGCTTTGTTGTGTGTTATATTAAAGTTGATTTTAATATTTTATATATACATATATTTTAATAATTTATTTATTTTTTTAGGAAAAAAAAATATTAAAGCTCTAAAATCTCTTCATTCTTGAATATGTTTTATATATATTTTGATGTATTTATATTTTTTTTCTTAAACAAATTAACACAATTAAGCCATATTTACATAAATATATTTTGTTTGATAAAAATATTTTATTTTATATTTTTTTTCTAGAACAAACAATCCTAAACTCAGCTATATTTGTATATAAAATATTTTATGATTTTTCATATAGTATTATTTTATTTGTTTATATTTAAAAAAAATTAAACAAACATATTTTTATATAAACAGTTTTTGATATTCTATTATATTTTTGTAAGCTTTATTTATTTAACAACCCTCAGCCATTTTCTCAGTCAATTTTAACTTTTTTTTTATTATTGTTCGATTTATTTTATTGCTCAGTCCTGTGATTAACAGAATAATGAAGTGTTTAAATGGATTGTGTCTGTATTGTCAGGGTTTATTTGCTTTGCTCTGACCTCCTGACCCGTGTTTTGTCAGGCTGCTGTTCTTCTAACAGGTCGATGCTCCCAGCAGAACATGAATGGGTTTATTGTAAGTCCAGAACCAGCGCGATCCGACCAATCAGAGCACAGCACTGATCAATACATGAATTAAAGGTGTTTTTGGAGATCGTATGATTGGCAGGAATGAGAACCACGTCATAATTTGTCCAGTAAATAATTCTCATGTGTGTGCTTCCGCTGGGATGCTGGGTGGCTCACGCAGGCGTGTGTGTGTGTTCGGTTTCATGCAGAAAAATGCGCTGAGTGATTTTATGATTTAATCAAAAAGGTATTACTGGGCGGTCAGGTGGAAACAGGAAAGACACAGACATTAATCTGCGAGTGTGTGTTTAGTGTGGGGTGTGGTGCTGAGCGTAAATCAGCGTGTGTATGAAATCATGGCACAATAGCTCATTTGTTATCAGCCTGCAAGTTTAGACAGTTACATTCGTGTGTGTGTCTGTCTGCACACACACACACACATTCACACAGGTGTTTCTGACATCAAAGAGCTCTTTGTTCTTGACTACGGGTTAGTTAAATATTATGCTTGTCTGTATGTTTCTCTCTTTCTGTCTCTGTGTGTTCAGGAACCAGGCCCTGCGAAGGTGACGGTCACCAGTAGCAGCAGCAGCAGCAGTATGGTGTGTCTCCCCAGCACTATAGCTCAGGCAGAGCGAGTGCCGCCCACCCGGGCCACCCTGTGGCAGGAGGAAACATGGAGTCGAGCCACTATCCCAACAAGCTGCAGCGCCGGCAGCCTGAGTCAGCTGGGTACTGACACACAAACATCATTCAATTGAAACTAACAAAAACAGGGTTATGACATACTATTGTGAACCTGGGTGGTTGTAAATGAGCTGACAAAATTACTTGTTTCCAGAAAAACACAATTAATTTTGAGAAACTTTCCGTACACAAGTGTGCATGTGAGGAAGGAGCGGCTAGCAGATTCCTTATGTACTATTAAGCTAAGGTGATCATCAAGCAGTCAACAGCATAAAAATCACCTAACGTTACTGAGTGAAATGTCACAGGGAATGACTGTGAACCTTTGAGGGTTTGATGAACTACTCCATCTTTGCTTTGATCATCCCATCCGGATTAAGTCTTTGTCAAAAAAACGATTTTTCTCAGCTTTTTGATCAAAATGTTGCTTCTTTTTTTTTTTTTTTTTTTTTTTTTTTTAATGAAACGTACCCACATTCAAGTGTTGATAAATAAAAGAAAGAATGAATCAAGGAAGGTAGAATAAAATGTTTTTGTTGTTATTTAAAAGCAGAGGCTCTGCGGTTTCTTTTTCTTTTTGCTTTTATATAATTGTTAAACTATAATTCTGCAAAAGAAATTCCTACCAGTCAGGGAATCGCAACAAACTAATCTTGCCAAAGGAGCTCTTCAACGTCCACCCGTGAAACATTGCAAATTAGAGTTGTCACAAGTACAGACTTTGGTACCAAATCGGCACTGAAATTTTAAAAATGTGACAATACCAGCATTCTTCCTATAGAGATGGAAGCAGGGGTCTATCAGCGGATATATTAGGGATCTGATGATGGACGCCTGCTTTTAAACTCTCCCATGTGTGTCTGTGTAAGCACTCGGTGAAGAGCGTCACAGATGTCTGTTTACAACATACAACAGTCTCCTTATGCCCTCAAATCACTTAAATATTTGTATCGGGGGCATTTCCTCCGAGGAGGCAAGGGAGGCAGTGTCTCCTCAGAAAATTGGATGAAACAATTAAAGTTGTGCAAATATTACGAAATATGAATATTATGAAAACGTCATGAATCATTGAGTCACTCAACCCTGTCCAGCAGCAACACCAGCAGTTAATTTTTTTTATTGGAAAAATGAATGGGAAAAATAATTCCGGAGCCAAGACCGCTTTTCGTTCGGTTGTACTCTATTGTGGTGATGAGTTTTGGTCCATATGCCACTCTGTACATTATAGCAACAGTGAGATTTTATTCAGTAAAATGTTTTGAAATATCTTACTGTCACAGTCCTCTATCCTGTTCAGTACATGTGATCTATAATATTAAATTACATCGCCAGGAAACATTAGTTATTTTGGTCTTAGAGGAAAGACGTCCACTTCACACACCATAAATTCACCGGACCTCCAATTTCAGGCAAAATAAAAAGAACACTTAAATAGATTCACTCACTCACAAAAACCACAGTAACTATAATTTCTGACGAAATACTGCAGTGATTGTTACTTCAATAAAACTGTGGTAACTTGGTGTTAGTCACCACTGTCATTAAAAACGATATTAAACAAAATGACAGATCCTCAAAGCGTCTTACACTGTTTGAAGGAGATCCCAGATTAATTTAGCATGATTTTGCAGTAGTAACTAGGTATTTTGGCAGCATGGTACGTTTTTGACTGTGATCTTTCTGTCTTTCTCACGCTCAGACTCGGGAAATTTGAGCGCTGGTCGTAAGCCACGGGTGGAGAGTGGATATTTTTCATTGGAAAAACCCAAACCCGAAGAAGACGAAGGACGACAGCATCAACTCCAGCAGGAGCGAGAGCCGCTAGCGCAGCAGCAACCGCCCCCTCTGCTTTCTTCCTCCTCCGCCTCGTCCTCCTCTTCCTCACGCTCCAGGTATCTCTCATTTGATCCTGAGCTCTTCAGCTCTCCAGTCAGCTCACACAAACACACATCACACAACCCACACACTGCTGCTAACACACAGATTTCCAGTGACGTGCGCGTTACATGTAACGCCCGCGCTCACAAACACAACACACAAAGACTTAGCAAATCAGAGGAGCATCTTTCAGTGGACGCCCCATCGCTGGAGTTCCCGCCCTCGTCGGATGCTAATCTCTGTCCCCTTCCCAGCCCGGACACGCTCTCCAGTCCAAACTCGCACACATGCCACGCAAACATCCTCCCATCATCCCTGTCCTCTTCTCAGAGTTCTTTGGACTCTGAGCAGAGTCCTGAGAGCCGTGTGGGAGGAGCCCCGGGCAGGGCGGGCCGAGGTGGGCAGGGTTACGCCGCCCTGGCGGACGTGCCGCGGGCACGGAGACTCAGTCATCGGGAAGCTTACCGATCCAGTCAGAAACGGCAGGAACTACGAGCACGCGCAAGGAGCCCGGGCAGGGAGGAAGTGGAACGACTGTTCGGACGTGAACGAAGGTGATGAGCATTACGCACACAAAGGCTCTGTTTCAAACCCAAATGAGGCAGATATCTTCTTAGACAGCATCTTTATAAGTAAATGATTTGAAACGCTCTACATGGGCATCACACAAATAGCGCTTAACCCTAAAATTATATAATTTTTGGTACAGAACGGCCTCTTAATGATCAAAACGTTGCTGAAAAACCTATTGTACACAATGGTTCTATATATCTTGTCATCTGACTGTTCCAAATTGCATATTTTTGCTCAGTTTGGGCCTCTAAATAACATTAGTTTTTTCCTCCTCACTCTGTCATACTATATGATCCATAAAAGCCTGATCAAATATCAAATCTGATTTTTTTTTTTTTTCTAAAATTTTAATCAACTTTTCCATTTAAAAAATAAATAAATAAAAAAAAATAGATTTTTCGAACTATTATTTCATATTTATGGCTTTACAGAGTTAATAATAGCAAATAATATCATTAACAAATTCTAACAAACAATATTATATAGCAATTCATTCATTTTTAAAACATTACATTAATAATATCAAATAATTTAAAATAAATAATAGTAAATAAATAAAATAACAGATATTATTAAAAAATAAAAAATGCCTATACATATACTTGTTGAAATGGTCTATTTTTAATGAACTTTTAATTAAACTTTTTTTTTTATATAAAATTAATAAAATTTATTTATCTCTTTGTGATTCCAGTAGAATTTAAAGGTTCACCCAGTCATTTTTTTGTGTGCTTTTCTAAAATGCCTTGAATGCAGACTCAATAGCAAACGTTTTCATTTACTGATGCCTTTGAAGAAATGTTGGTGAATTTGTTTTCCGCAACTAGTTACTGAGATAAAGATTCATATTGATCTGGTCGTGTGATCTCCACCCCCACGAGGATCCATTATTAGCCAAATTATATGACTGGAGTCTCACGTACAGTATATGTGCATTTATTTTCAACCTCTGAAGTGCTGTTAGTTTTTTTTTTTGTTTTCATTAAACATTGTAATTACCTTGTGCACTTTTAATACTAACGTGTAGTTAATTACTTTAATTAGCACAAAAATACAAACCCAAATATTTTAAGATTGAATAACCTACTTTTCAGTGGCGACTAAAGTGGTATGATTATCATTTCCTTCATTTTTTTTGTCTCGTACTTATGTCTTATGCTCTTGTTATGCCAAAGGATAATGCCTTTGAAACGTCTTGCGGCATGAAATGTCAAATATCTAGTATTGGTACTGTTTGTAATAGATTTTATGTGCTTATGATGCCTAAAAATGCTGTCTAGGTAGGTGAGTCACTAGGGTTGGTACCAGAGCCAATGACACATTCTAGTTACATATACATACATTTAAATCACAGAAATGAAGACATTCATGTTTTATGGCCTCATTATGCTTTATAGTTTATTGTTTGATTGTAATAGAGCAGATACACGGTTCTGTAAATTGAACAGAAGATACGCAGCTACTTCCCCTGCAGTATAAACACAATCTGCTCACTCAGTCCCAGCCAACACGCCTGCTGTGTTTACGTCTCAGAGTGAGTGTGGAGGTTATATCTCCACCTGCTGGTGCCGGCAGGAAAAACCAGCCGGTTATCTGTCAATGACACTCAGGACAAACAAGTTCAGAAACTGAGACGCAGGGAGGATGTGCTGCTATCTTGTCTGAGCTAATGCTGTGCCTTTAGCACTTAGTATCATGACATTCATCCCATTCTTGCAGCTTTAGCGCCACCTAGTGAACACTGTGTAAAACTGAACTTCCAGCCTAATCTCTCTTCCATTTTGTTGGAATTTCAAGGCAGACCTGAACGCTGAATCTGTTCAGTTCTGTATCTGTGATTGAAATGTTTCTTTATTTCTGATCTCCTTTCATTTCTTTTTTTTTTTTTTTCATTCTCTCTCGTGCTTTTTATGTCTTTTTTGCTTTTTATTTGATCTGTTTCTCCTCTTTTTCAGGCAGTCTTCTGAAACTCTGCACTCCCTGCCCTGTGCCACGCCCTGCCACGCCCACTGACACACCCACTGCTTACTTTCATTCCACCTGCTGGGGCCAAACTATAACACACACACACACACACACACACACACATCTCAGAATCAAAGACATAACCAAAACCTTTTTCACACTGCAAGCAGCGCATATTTATTTCGGTGAGCAGATTAACAGTGAATTCAGACTTTGCAGCACAGATGCTTTAGTTTATGGCCTCACTGTGGGGTTTGAGCTCCATTTTGTTTAGATGATTGTAGTTTAAAGGTTCACTCAATCATATTTTTTTGTATGCTTTGCTAAAATGGCTTGAATGCAGCCTCATGCAATAGCAAACGTTTTCAGTTACTGATGCCGTTAAAGAAATATTGTCAAACTTATTATTAGATAAAAATTATTCATATTCATCCGGTCATGCAATCTATACTAAATGTTGTACCCCACTAGAAATAAACAATCGGCACACTGCCACTGATGCTCCCAAAGATCAATTTATTAAAATAAACAACGTTTCGAAACAATTGTCTTTGTCAGGCAAGCAACATGTGTACCGAAAGATACAATTTATATCAGTTTAATCCATCACACTTGACCTAATTAGTCAACTAATTACCCAATCTAATAAATGAGGAAAATAATAAGAAAATAATAAAACATTTAACAAAAGTAAACTACAAAATAGTCACAATATATACAGAAAAAAATCAATTAACAAAAAAGTGACATATATATATATATATATATATATATATATATATATATATATATATATATATATATATGTGTGTATATATATATATATATATATATGTATGTGTATATATATGTATGTATATGTATGTGTATATATATGTATGTGTATATATATATATATATATATATATGTGTGTATATATATATATATATGTGTGTGTGTGTATGTATGTATGGTTTTACAAAATAAACTATAAAATAATCCAAATATATACAGGAATAAGCTATCAATTAACAGTTTACTACAGTAAAATACAAAAGAATAACCAACATATATGAAAAAGATATATTACAGAAAAGTGAACTGCAAAATACCAGTACATACAAAATAGACAAACTATAAATGCAAAACTTAACAAATCACATTAAAGGTAAACAATATTTTTCGAATTCAAATGTTGTACCCGAGAAATCAGTTGTGCATCAGAAACTCTGTCAATGTCAAAACATAATGCACGTATGCTGCTGCTTCAATTGGGTGTGAAACAGGTGAAAAAGATGAATTATTCCTACTAACACATGGGTCTACACTGGGACAAAGACTGATTGCTGTCTGGGGTTCTGCTCATGGCTGTTGTCACTGGTTTCCTGTGTCTGTCCCTCTGCTCTGCCATCTGCTCGTATAAGACATCTAAAATTCATCTTGTTAAACAAATACTACAAATCAATGACATTCTAACATCTCAGATACTCTCTGTTGAGAGAAGCCTTATAGTTTCAAACGCTAAAATCTTCCTAAAGGTAATTTTGCAGAGGAAATTAAGCTTGTGTGTATCATCTGCTGCACCATAAATAAAAAGTGATTGTTTTTTACCATTAATTACAATAATTACAGTACACCAGCTTTTAGAACAGCTTGTATATTTTTCTTTCGTTCTGAGGCCGTGTCGCAGCTTTAATGCCATAAAACAATGAGAAACAATTTCCAGTCACATTTCCTGTTTGAGTTATGACAGTGTTAAGGTTATATATGGGGTCAGTTTCAGCTGACTGACCAGTAATGAACAGAGGAAATGATTTTTTCGTCTTTTTCACAAAAAATGCTCCATCATCCTTCCTCTGTAGATGTGAACATCCTAGGTAGAAATATTGAGAAGTCTTTATTAATGCACTTATTAGTTTATTATGTGTCACATTTAACTCTGTTCCTGTTTATGATTTAAGCCATTGTTTTAGATAAACATAAAGTATGAAAAGATCTGTGATGAAAGGAAATCGTCTAATTATGCCATATTTTACATTGTTTCTGTTCTGACCTCTGTGTGTGTTTTGCTGCAGACGTTCACAGGTCATCGAGAGATTTCAGTGTCATGATGCTGTCAGCACTCCAGAGGAAATGGACACAATGAATTCTTCAACAGACCCCTCCCCTTCTTACTCTAAAACAGCCAATCAGAGAGCAGGACGCAATGAGAGACGCCTCTCCAACCAGAAACAGGTTCTCATTTAGTTATGGTGTTTAATTAATGATTATACAAGGGTGTGTAATAATTTTTTTGTAATAAAAAATCACTTTGAGTGTGCAGGAATGAATAGACTAAACATTTTTGTTATTGTTCTGTAAATTGCTAAGTGTTGTTACGGATCATCCAGTCAGATTTCAGAATCAGAACTGTCTGTTTTTGTAATTAAATTTCAAGGAGACCTAGTAGCAGTAACTCATTAAAATCATCAGTAATGTGTTTCTTTGAATTCATAGATTTTTAATATATTCCTTAAACTATCACAGGAATTCTCATTGGACTCAGCTAAAGGCCGGACGGATGAGGATTCTTCGCTAGCTGGTTACCGGAGGGCCAAAAGTTTGGACCGCAGAGCCACTGAGACACTCATGACTGTAAGAGTGCATAAATAACACACAAATCCACGTTAATTAGGGCAATAATTGACAAGAATTTTAAATTATGGTATTGTATATATGGTTATGTTGGCAAATATTAAGTAATGAATGAAAATTAACCTTTTTGTTTATTTACTTATTTATTTTAAATATATATATATATATATATATATATATATATATATATATATATATATATATATATATATATATATATATATATATATATATATATATATATATATTAGTTTACATATTTTAATTAAAACATTATTGTAAATTTTGTGAATATGCAAAAAAGGGTAACACTTCACAGTAAGGTTCATTAGTTAACAAACTAATAATGAACTTATACAGCATTTATTAATCTTTGTTAATGTTAATTAACAAATGTAAGTCTTGTTAACATTAGTTAATGCACTGTGAACTAACATGAACAAACAATGAACAACTGTATTTTCATTAACTAACATTAATGAAGATTAGTAAATACAGTAACAAATGGTTAGTTCATGTTAGTTTATACATTAATGTTTAACTAATGAACCTTTTTGTAAAGTGTTACACAAAAATGTATACATTTTTAATTTCAAGAGGAGTATCATCGAGATATCTTTTGTTTCTCTGAGTTTAATTGATGCATCACTTTAGAATTGTCGTGTTGTTTATGAATGTGTCTTCTTTTAAAGGGGCTTTATGTAAGAATTTTTCATTTTAATGAATTGCCAATTTGTGAACAGCAGTTATTACTCTTAAGAACACAGCATGTTTATTTCTAAGGGGCTGCAAAGCTCTAAGAGTGTCTGTGTGTTTCAGCTGTTAGTACTGCGTCCATGCAAACCCAACCCAGAACCGCTTCACTACCCGCGATTATAAATAGCATTCACTCAGAGCGTTAGGACCAGAGACACCGACACATGCCCAAACACACACATGCACACGAGAACACAGATTCATGTTCATACACACAGAAAGACAGCATGTGAGTCAGAAGCGTGTGAAGAACAGGTCACAGATGAAACTCAACAAGACTAAGGTACTGTGAACCGAACGGTGAACTACCGAACGGCCGGTGGGTGTGATCTCGACTGGATCTGATCTGCTCTGTACTGCAGCTTTAGATACTATGGTAGAGGGTTTGTATTATTATTATTGCTTGTGTAATCTTAGGTTGTAGATTAGTTTGTTCATATCTTGCAGTTTAAGCACTTTTTAAACTTTTTAATGCAGACTCTTTTGAATATACAATTTTATATATATATTTTTTTGTCTTTTCTATTTTAGTTTTGTTGTATTCAGATTAACATATTGATATTAACATATTTAATAGATGTCATATTTATCATATGTCATATTACTTGTTTGTTTCTGAAGTCTTAACTGTTGATGTCTAATTCAAAAGAGTTTACATGTTGCTGATTACATGTAAATACATTAAAACAGCATTTTTAAAAATTTGTGAACAAATATCTCGCTGACAAAAAAATGTCCTGGGTTGCGAAAATATATTCACATTTTACTTTCTCTATAGGCATACATATTGTGTTTTAAATAAATGTTATGTATTTGTGAGAGAAATTGTATTTAAAGGAAGAAAATATTTTAACAAGGTAGAAGACTAATGACTAGAAGTTAATGAAAATCATTTATAAATCCATTTTTGAGTGAATTGGTACATTGAATTTTAGTTTGGGGTCTGTTTGTGGTCATGAAAACTTGATTAATGTTTATTAACAATTGGCTTTTATTAATTCAATGATTTGTTCTCATCTCTTTTCAGCCAGACCTGCTGAACTTTAAGAAAGGATGGATGACCAAACTGTACGAAGATGGATTGGTGAGTCTAAAATGAACCGGTCATAGTCTTAAACAGCTTCAGGAATGAATGCTTTAGTTATGTCTGAGTGTTTAAAGTGAAGATTATTATAAATATTTGTTCTGCTTCTATCTCTCTTGGTGTCTCAGTGGAAGAAACACTGGTTTGTTCTGACCGATCAGAGCCTGAGGTTCTACCGTGACTCCATCGCTGAGGAGGTGAGTGTTTTCATCAGCGATTAAAACAGCACTGTTAACTAACAATGTAACAATGTCCCTCATGTTCCTCAGGCTGCTGATCTGGATGGAGAAATTGATCTGTCTACGTGCTACGATGTGACAGAATTCCCAGTTCAGAGGAACTATGGCTTCCAAATCCTTGTGAGTGATGTTATTTTATTGTTTTGGTTGTATTTTATCTCTATATAGACTGCGGTGTTGTAAGACTTGGCATAAAGTTTCCAAAAGTGATGCCATAGAAGAACTAGTGAAGCTTTCAGTGAACCGTTCTTAAAAGAATCTTGTAGTGTGAGGAACATTCTAAAAATCTAAAGAACCTTTATCCACTCTAAAGAACTATTTGTGAATGGAAAGGTTCCAAGAATGTTAAAGGTTCTGCATAGAACCGTCAATGCCAATAAGGAACCGTTATTTTTAAGGGCGTATCAGTGATGTACACTACTGAAATTTGGGTTTGGGATTATTAATTTTTTTTTAAAACGTTTTTTTTATTCTCTTATGCTCTCCAAGGTTGTATTTACTTGATCAGAAATGCAGTAAAAACAGTGAAATATTATCCAGCACGACTGTTTTCAACATTGATAATAATCATAAATGTTTCTTTAGCAGCCAATCATCATATTAGAATGACTTATGAAGAATCATGATCATGTGACACTGAAGACTGGAGTAATGATGTTGAAAATTCAGATTTTACAATATATTCACATATTTCTCAATATTATTGTTGTTGTTGATAAAATAAATGCAGCCTTGGTGACCATAGCACTCTTCTTTCAAAAACATGATACAATCTAAATTGTTCCAAACGTAGTGGATAGACCAAATGTTTACGTATGTACCAAAACTGCTTAATGATCTAATCCTAACTCACAAGTTTTTTTGGTGATGCTGTCCGTCCCTGTGCTCTTGAGTTATTGATGCTAAATAAATATGTCACTAGGATTTCATTGGTATGTTTTCACACCTAAATAAAGCTGTGGTGATGTTAGCTGTAACCCTAACGCTGTTCCTCACTAAGCATTGTTTCATCACTAATGTCACCTGATCTGTCAGCAGCTGTGACATCATCACTTCCCTCTAAAATAACATCCCACAGGTCCAATGCCACACATCACACATTTGTCTAATACTCTTTTGCCTTCACTAAAGGGCAAGTGGATTTTTTTAATATCAAATATTAGTTTTTTCGATAGTCACTTTTTAGACATGTTTAACTCATGCAACATTATTTCTATAAAATTAATTCTTAGGATTAGCGATTTATAAATTTCAGAATGCAGAAATGGGCAGAATACTTCAGAAAAAGTAAAAATATAATGATAAAGTTTTAATTTATAAATATTCACTTGCTGCTGTCTGCTTTATTAATAAAGCTGTTGAGATGTACTTGATATTGTGTTGTTCACCTAGGTGGCGAATAACTGTAGGTTCCCTGGTGCTGTTTTTAAAGTTATTTTAGAGATGTCAGAAATAGCAGAAAGCGTTGGCCGTCTCTGTGTACAGACGAACAGCAGGGCGTCAGTGTCAAGAAATGAATAACAACTGTAAATATAACTTCAGCCTGCTATCTTTATGCCTTGGATAGAGAATGCCACGGATAAACTACCGTAATACTAAACTCCCGTCTGAAACTCCTCTAGCCGCCTGATCTGTCGGATTCTAGTTTTCACTTGAGCTGTGTATCATGAACACTAGTCTGTGATTGGACCATTTCTTGTAGTATAATCTTGTTACTAGGAGAAAAACCTTGGATTGTGACATGCTTTTTCATTCATTTCTTTTGTGATTGATGTGCAAGGTTCCCACAGTCGTGGCAAATAGAAATATCAAGGAATTTTAAAATTGTGATTTTTTTTTTTTTTTTTTTTTTTTCCTAGGCCTATAAAAATATTTTATCAGATAAAATCAGATAAAATTTCCTATAATTAATTAATATAAGTTCATATTTATGCTCAGCTTTGATATATTTATTAATATATTTAATATATAATGTTATTAAACAATATAATAATTTACATGTTGGATATAAAATATTTAGAGCTGAAGAAATGTAAAAAAATATATATATATATATATAAAAAAAATAGATCGAGAGCAGTTAAAAAAAATAGGACAATATAGTCTTTTTAAATTTTTAAAATCACAATTGTCCAGTAATCATGACTGGAAAAGTCTTGTAAAAGTTATAGAAAGTCTTGTAGTCAAATTGAACAGCAATATGAACAGAAATGGTCTCTTTTAGTTCAGCTGTGATGCATCTGATCAATCCACTCCTCATTCGTGTCCTTGTCTTCCTCTCAGAGTAAAGAAGGGGCATTCACACTGTCTGCCATGACCTCTGGGATACGCAGAAACTGGATTCAGGCCATTCTGAAGAACATGCGGCCCACTGTTGCTCCTGATGTCACACGGTGAGCTCCTACATCCTGTTTAGTTTGACAAGGATGATAAAATGAACATTTTAAAGTTAGATTTCCCTCTGCAACTTAATTAGGGAAAAAAAAAAATCATTTTCATCTATACTATAAAGGTGTCATTTCTGCACCTCTAGTGGCAACAGTTGGTTTTTCAGTCTATTCACCCGGATTAAACAATGCTCTGAGTTCGACAGACAGGTCCTGTTTTGTGCAGCTAGTGATGCAGAAATGACATGCGCCCTTATATAAACAATACATGCTCACCGTAAAGCATTTAAGCACATTTACTCTTCTTTTGAAAGATGTCAACTTCCATTTTTCCTATTGAGCTTTCCTCAAAAACTGTTTTTTTTTTGTTTGTTTTTTAAAATTATAATTTCAGTTTTCTTCTGTTCCTGACTTACCTGTATAATTTATTTTCTGATGTTTTTCCTGCTCCTTCCATCTGACCACAGGAAAAATGTCTCTCTGAAACTGTCAGTTCTTATGCCCAGGTTGGCATTTCCTGTTCTTATTCTAACCTGTGTGTGTATTTGTGGCCGTTGTTGTGTCAGCTGAGCGTAGCGATATGCTTTCATGATGTTCTGGCTTCTATCTGTTATGTCAGTAATTCCTGTTCCCTTTCGCCTCTGTCGTTTGCCTGTTTGCTCTGTTTATTATGGGGCTGTTCATTTTAGTACACTTACAGTAATTTTGTAAATAACATATTAAAAATCAGTCACTCTGACACAAACAGAATGGAGAGATAAATGAAATAGAAGAGACCTCTTAATGTATGCTTAGTTATTTTGGAGTGTCGCATCGCAGCTGTGTGTGGCCAGATTGTTTTTGTTTGTGCTTTTAATTTTTGAGATTCATTAATTATGTTTAACTGCAATAAATTGATTTATATGCACTTGACACATTTACCTAATTTGAAATTCCAGTTGTTTCACACCAGACACAACATGATAAAGTGATACGTGTGAAATCCTGTCTGACCGGAGGACATTTTGTCAACTTCACTCTGGTTAGACCTATATTAAACCTTTTCATTGCGGACAGACAACTTAAAACGCATAAAGGCACATTTAAAAAAGCTTATGTCATGTCTGGTTATTTTGAAAGCAATTATAAATTAGGACATACAACTAAACTATCATATCAGTAAAAACACAGACAGCTAATTTAATTTTAAATCTAATCCATATGGGACATTTACTAAAGCTAAGGTCATTTGGAGTCTTCGCATGGCAAAATTAAATTATTAGATGATACTTATTCTTATTTTAGGCCCAACAAGTTTTAAAATGTCCAATAATTGAAAAACATTTTTTTGATTTTTCTTAAAAGAATGACTTTAATGCATTAACTAAGTGTGATAGATTTTGAGAGGAAATTATATTTACAGCCATATTTCAGCACATTAAAAATTTGAAGTTTCATCTATTGACCGTTTTTGTTGAAGATACTGATACTGGTAAACAGGATGGCAGCTAGTTAAAGGGTTAGTTCACCCAAAAATTAAAATTCTGTCATTAATTACACACCCTCGTGTCAATCCACATTCGTAAGACCTTTGTTCGTCTTTGAAACACAAATTAAGATCTTTTTTGATGAAGTCTCAGAGGTTTGTGTCCCTCCATAGAGATCCCTCCCAAAGATATCATTAAAGTACTCCATGTGGCTTAAACTCAATTTTATGAAACAACGTGCGTGCTTTGTTTCTGCAAAAAAAAAAATAATTTACCACTTTATTTACAAAATAATATTATTCAAAGTTAGTTCACCCAACAATGTCAGCTCTAGCTTGAACACAAAAAGCATGCGTCGTGAAGCTCTCATGAATATTTTGGTAAGTAAAGTGGTAAGTTATGTTTTCTTTTTTGTGCAAACAAAGCACTCGTGTCACTTCTTAATATTGAGTTTAAGCCACTGGAGTCACATGAAATTCTTTAATGATGTCATTCCTACCTTTCTGGACCTTGAAAGTGGTAGTTGCGTGAGATCTCTGTGGAGGGACAGAAAGCTCTCAGACTTCATCAAAAAGATCTAGGTCGAAGGTCTTACGGGTGTAGAACGACACGATTGTGAGTAATAAATGACATAATTTTCATTTTTGGGTGAACTAACCCTTTAAGCTTAGGCTTAAAGCATATTTTATGTTCACACCTCATCAGTCTCCCCATCTCTTTACGTTCTTTAAGGGAGACGAAAAATAGCATTGCATCAGTGCCCACTTTTAGAACACATCCTGGAGCGTGCAGAGACACACATGAGTGTTTACCGACATGTTTGACAGTGGTTGAATGCCATGCAGTGAACAGATGGTTTTCCTCACCCTACTAACCATTAATCAAACCATCTTGTCTTCAGTGGTTTGGGTGTGTGATCTTAGACAGCTGTAGCACAGTTCTCTTTGTTAACACTGTGCATGTTTCACAACACATTTTCTTCTTGGTGCAGTTATGTCCACACTTAAGGCATAATTCTGACCTCTGTGTGTCTTCGGTAACCGTTCAGATTGACCACAAAGCCATATGCAACAGTTCTTTGTGATGAAACAAATATTTAGAGAGTGGCAGTGATACTCACCAATAATAATTCAAATACTTATACTTGGTGTATTGATTCAATATCTTCTGATATCACAGTTCCCTTCCAGAAGAGCGAACCAGATCAAATGTGGATCAAAACTTCATCCAACCCCCTCCAAACTCTTCACAGCTCTCTAACAGCTCTGTAGTTGAAGCTAAAAAGTCACATGAGGACATCACAGACTCTGTGCCTCCTCTTGAGCGTAAGAGTCGAGTCAACAAGCGCGAGGGACGCTCTAAAACCTTTGACTGGTCTGAGTTCCGGCCAGGACAAGAAAACGAGAGCGGACAACCCTCAATGAAGAGGGCTGACACTACAGTCATTATCTCATCTTCTCCTTCCACTTCCTCTGCTGCCTCCTCTCCCATCTCTAGCACCTCCTCTCATCAGACGTCGTCCTCCATTACTACCACTAGTCATACTGAGAAGTTGCCACAGCGAGATGAAGAAGAAGTGGTGCAGGAATATATGCACCACCATCAGAATGCACCTACAGCAGGTGCAGTCAATGCGACGACGGTGTCAGAGCCCTCGTCAAAGGTCCCCCATAAAGTGCCACAGGAACAGGGGAGAATGGATGTGGACCAACTCAGAGACACACAGGAGGTTGACGGTCACCAAACGACCCGCAGAAACTCTGATGTCCAAGTGGAAATTGAGCAGAGGTGGCATCAGGTAGAAACAACGCCCCTCAGAGAGGAAAAGCAGGTACCGATCACTGGCAGCTCTCCTAACATCTCAAATGTGCCTGTTGGAGAAAGAGTACTTCCACAAGATATGAGCACCGTACTGGAAAAGGAGGTAAGAAATATCAGTGTTTATTTCTAGCCTCATTTAAATGTGTGTGCACGTTACGACTGATTATGAGCTTATGTTATCTTAAGTTTTTTGATTGCATTCAGATCAGTTCTGAAAATTGTGTAATTTCCTCATTCAAATCTGATTGCTTTCCTCTGACCACAGTTGGGTCAGGCACAAAGGGAGCTAACCAGACTCCAGCAGCAGAACAGCGTCTTACAGGAGCAACTTCAGGATGCACGTGGGAGAGAGCAGAACGCCCGGGAAGGTTACGTACTACAGGTACCCAAACAGAACAACTGAACCTAGCCAGAAAAGATACAGAAATCTTCTGTGGTTTTTATGGCTCTTTTTTTTTTTTTTTTAATTCAATACTAATATAATTTTTGGGTGTTAATGAAACTCTCAGCATGAGTGGTACTAACTGATCTGCAATGTCTTTCTTTCCCTGGGCTCTGACTGGGTTATGGTTAAAATTCTTGTAACCAAACCACAAGTTTTCTGAAGATAACAAAAGTAAACATCTGACAAGCTTTCGGCTGTGCTTTTCTACTTTTTGTTTGTTGTTGTCTCTTTCATCTCTTGACATTCTTTGCATGATTTGCATGGTGGTACCATTCCTGTTCTTCATTTTCCTTTAGTTGCTGTTTTATAATCTGGTGTAGTGTTACTCCATGTGTTTTTTTTTTTTTCCTCTTTTAGTTTCCTCTTGTATTTTTTTTCTGTACAAATGCCATTTATATTGTCCACAAAGACACTGTTGCATTTCATAGTTGCATTCTGTAGTTCCACACCCCCTTTAGATCATTTATTTCCCTTTTAGTTGTTGTTCACATTTTTCCCTCATTGTTGAGCACCATTTATTTCATGTTGAAAAAGCACAGTGGAAAGCTTGAGTAAGTATGTAACTTTGGAAATTGAACTCCAAACGTTCCTGGATTCCCAGCCACAGCCTAGAAGATGTTGAGCATCATGTATGTGGCTATGAAAGAGAAGACTTCCTGTTACTAATTGTACTTTCCTCTTAATCTCTTAAAGAGTGACACAACCGCTGCAAAGCCTTCGTCTGATACAGCGTCTACCGCTGTTCACCGGGCACCATGGCAGCGCCTTAGCAAACTGAACCAGGATCTAAAGTCCGAGCTGGATTCCCAGCGAAGGAGGCAAGATAAGGCCAGTCAACAAGTTAGCAGCATGAGGCGTAGCTACAGTGAAGCGAAAGATATTATAGGACACCATGAGGCAGAGATTGAGGCTTTGGAGGAAAAGCTAACGGCTGCGATGGCGGAGATTGTAGTGAGCGAGCAGGCTGTGGCACGAATGCGCAGCGAGCTGAAAATTGAGCGGGTTCGCTGTCAAGAACGTGAAGAAGAATGGGTCCGAAATGAGATGACCCTGCGGACACAGCTGCGAGAGAGCGAGGAACGTCTACGACAAGTTGAAGCCAGTTTGTTAGAGAAGAGCCAGGAGTTGAGACAGCTTGAACAGCAGCAAGCTTTGCAGAGAGACCAGCACAGAGAGGTGCAGAGGCTACAGGAGAGACTCTCTGAGGCCACCGGGCGTCTGATTTCCATTGAGGAAGCTCAGACTATGAGAGAGGAGCGGGAGAGAAAAGAGCAGCGGTGCCTGGAGGAGAAACACGAGCGGGAACGACAGGGGCTGACCTGGAGGTTGGCAGAATCTGAAGAGAGGAGGCATGAAATAGAAGAGCAACTGCAAGAGGCGCAAGAACAGGTGGAGGCGCTGCTGAGAGGGAGTGGTGGGATGCAAACTATGGGACTCAGGGAGGAAGTGCATCGTCTTCAGCAGGATTTGGAGGCACAGACGGATATGGTGGAAATGCTGCGGGAGACTGTGAGGAGGCTGGAGGAGGAACGTGACCAGCTTACTTGCCGCTGTCAAGAACTCCTCAATCAGATTGCCGAGGCTGACCGAGAGGTTGGAAAGCAACAGGCATGTTTAACGACGGTGGAAACCGACTATCACTCCCTTGAGAGCTCGTACGAGCGCGTCTCAGAAGAATTTACTAGGATAAGTCATGTGCTACGAGAGAAGGAAGAGGAAGTGAAGCAGACAAAGGAAATGTATGAGCAGCTAATCAGACAGAAGGAGCAGGACTTGAGCGAGGCCCTCATAAAGATGGCTGCCTTAGGCAGTAGTCTAGAAGAAACAGAACTTTGCTTGCAGCAAAAAGAGGAACTTCTTTCTAAAATGGAGCATGATTATCCAGGACTGGTAGAGTCCCGAAGAGCAGAACAGGAGCTGCAGGCAAAACTGGTGGTTGCAGAGGATCGAATTGCTGAGCTGGAGGAACACCTCAATGCCCTGCGTCTTGGATATGCAGATCTCAGGATGCGACGTTGCCGCTCACACGAAGACTTGCTCGAGGGTTTGAAAGAGATGCAACGTGATGTTTCCTCATCCTCAAGTCCTCCCCAACTTCTGCTTGCAAGAAGCAGCTCAGAGACGGAAATGTCCTTGGTAAAGCGACAGAGGATTCGCTTTTCCACCATCCAGTGCCAGTCCTATCATCGGTCCCAGGGAGCAGACAAATTTCAAATGGAAAACACGTCTTTGGATCTGACACAAGATCTGAGCCTAGACCACATGCATGACCTGAGCCTGACCCAAGATATCAGTGTAGTCAGTGACAGTTCATTCCAGCAGTGCAAAGATCCAGAGAAATTCATCTCCATCATACATGCACTGGAAACCAAACTATTGGCCACAGAGGAGAAGCTCAGACACCTCACAGAGAAGATAAGGGACCAGCCTGATCTTTCAATGATGCAGGAACATCTGAGCACCAGAGCTATCATGGAGGACTGCACGACAAAAACATGTGATGAACTACCAATGGATGAATCCAGTCAGAAATCCTTCAAGACTTTTGGTGAGCAGGACACTGATGAATATGAGAAAGCATTGGCACTGGTGGAGTCTTGCACAGAAAGAGTCAGACAAATTCTCAGCAATCAGAAAGAGACCAGTTCAGCTGAATCTCTTGTTTGTACCCTTGCAGAAGTAGAGAAACGGCTGGTTTGTGCCACCACATACCTGAGGAAGGGCAGCACATTCTATGAGTCGTGCCAGATCTTTGATGCACCAGATGTGCAGTCAATGAAGGAAAATATAAAACGATTTGCCAGAACATTATGCTTTGAGGCTGAAGTTCTGGAGAGGATGGGTTTCTCTCTGCAGGACCTGAACTCTGATATTATGTTGGCCCTAAACTCCATTCACAAGGATGCTGAAAACATCAAGAAGAACTGCGATGGCTGTCTCTCAATTGTTTATGCTGATGTACTTACAAGAAAACTTATGCTGGAGACCATGTTCTTAGCAGAGGTAGACAAGCTTGAGACGGGTAAATTAGCAAATAGTGCTTTTTCACAGGATGTCATCAAGAATGCCTGCATTAGCGCCGAACTTGCCTATTCGCTTCAGAACCTAACAGTGAATTTTCAGGAAAAATTCGATGAGCTTCAAAAGGACTTAGTCAAAGCGAATGAAACCTTGAAACAAAGGGACATGGCTCTGAAAGATGCTGTTAGTGCTTCAAAGTATGCTCTCAATGTGAGCAATACTGATCATCTTGCTGATGTCGCACCTCCTGAACTCGCTCCCTACATGGAGCAGATTGAGATGGAGGAAGCTCAAAGTTTAGCGGCAGAGATTGTCCGCAGACACTTAGCAATTGGCGCGCTATCCCATAGCGCAGAATCAGAATCACATCTGCAAACAGGCTGGGAAAATCTCATTGCTGAGCTCAAGAAGCAAGCAAAAGCCCTCCGTAATCTCTCTCAGGAAATTGAGAGGGTCTGCGAGGAAGGGGAAACAAATTCGCTTTCCGGACTTGCGAATGCCATCCAAATGAGCTCGTGGCGCAGCGACTCCAGCTCGCTTTGCATGCGAGAGGCCTTGATGCAGGCGCAGGTCGCATATGTTGCTTGCAGGTTGCGTGCGAGTCACACGAGGGAACTTTCTCTTTGCCAGGAGACTAGCCGCAACATGGCGGTGCTCGTCCAGGAACACGCTGAGAGTGTTGCAGCCATCCAAAGGCACTATCAGAGCTGCTTGGAGAAAGAGCATCTGAGCTTCACTGGCACTATAAGTTCCTTGCAGGAGGAGAATGACATGCTACGAGGGGAACTATCCTACAAGCTCAGGGAGCTGCAGGAGCAACGGCAGAGCTTAACCCAGCTGGAAGAGGCATTTCATAGGGAGAAACAGGATCTGAAGAGCAGGCATGCAGAAGAGATGGGAAGGGCAGAGCAGGAGCAGATAACCAGAGAGCTAGACCTAATGGAGCATGCCGCAAACAACCAACGCAGGCTGGAGACCATGCTGCAAGAAATGGAAGAAGCTGAGTTGAGGCACAAAGAGCACATCCGAAAACTTGAGCAGGAATTTCAGGGTAAGGTCCAGGAACTACAACACACTAACAGAGAGGAGCTCCACAAGCTACAAGAATGCTACAGCCAGAACATCTGTTCATTGGAAGAGAGGAGCAAGAGAGTGGAGAACAAAGCTGAAGTCGACACATGTCCTATGGAGGAAGGGGATGGATCAGAACAGGTAACATGCAGGGATTCAGAGGCCCTACTCCGAGTCCGGGAGCTGGAAATGCAGTTGAGCAGCATGAGAGAGGAGCTTGAACAGAAACCTTTGGATGGAGATCTGACCAGCTTGAGGGAGAAGTACCAGCGGGACTTGGACAGCCTCAAGGTTTAACCTTTCAAATTTAATGTCACACCCATTCACCACCATGGCATCATGTTTTTAGTTTGATGCTGCTAATTTGGGTTGCAGTGGTTTTAGCTGATAATTGTTTGGGAAATAATGCTTATTGCATTTGTTTATACAAGTTTAAGAAACAGTACACATTTCGAAATTACAAATCTATACTATTATGTATTATTTACAGTATATCAAGGTATTGTATTTATGGCTTCTTGGAAATAATGCTGGGATGACCACTACAACCCTGTTGCCTCATGACCATGATGCTTTCCCCTTTTTCCTATGCTGTAGAGCACATTAGCAGCACTGGGAGTCACAGTACCATGATGACAGACACCTCACAAATGACTCTTTACTTCTACTTTGTTCACTTAAGACTTTCCCTGTTCAAAACACCTTGTGTTTTTAGTGTTAGCGTTGTTGTCTTGTGTTAGTGTGAGAGTTTGATTGCATGAATTTGCTCTAGTTAGCCCCTATCAGTTATGCTTTGCTTTCACTCCTCTGTGCTATCTGTCATCTCTCATCACAAGAGCAAATGTTTAAATGATGAACTGGAGAAATCCATTGCCGTAGCTCTGTAGAGAGTAGGGCTGGGTAAAGATTGGTTTTCTGATTAATTTCTTCATTTGCATAATTATATTGATTCTTAAAATCACAAGACTGATCATTTAATGTTCGCCTTGTCAAATTAATGCATTACGAAATTAGACTCCTAAGACTCCAAATTTGACCATTAAAGTGCCAAATACATGGAAAAAAATGAGCTTTGGTGATTTAATTATAGTTTTTATCCACATCAATCCACCAAGATGATAGACGGTGTACTAAGAAAAATGCACCAAGACCATAAAGACAATAGATACCCAGCCCTAATAGAGAGCCTGTTAGTGTAGAGAGATTGTGTTTGGTGTTTGTGATCTGATGTTTTTTTTGTGGAATGCAGGCAACATGTGAGCGTGGATTTGCGGCGATGGAGGAGACGCATCAGAAGGTGATCGAGGACATCCAGAGACAGCATCAGCGGGAGATCCGAAAACTTCTGGAGGAGAAGGAAAGGCTGCTGGAGGAGGAAACAAATGCCACTATTGCTGGTAATAAAAACCTCACTGTATATAAAACACATTTGCTTTCGTTTGCTTTGATGCTGAAAATTGCTGTCAGTGCAAAAAGTGTTTTTATTTTTAATGTAGCATTATATGTAGCTGCCTGATAATAAATGTTATAGTTGATTTAATGTTGTAAATATCACATAAATATACTCCTCGTTTGCATTTTATTATAGTAAAATTATATTGAAATGTTGATGTTTATCTGACATCTGCATGTGTTTAATGTCACTGAGTAGAAGCATCACAGTAGATATTTTTTTTTTTTGCAGCAATTGAGGCCATGAAAAATGCTCATCGTGAGGAACTGGAGAAAACTCAGCGGTCGCAGATGAGCGGCGTGAGCACAGACATCCAGGAGCTGCGCAGACAGTATGAGTAAGACGTCACTACATCTGCACAAATCACTCTTGCTTTGGTTTTTTTGTTGTCATTAAGAATATTTACATTTATTTATTGATGCTTTTTACCAATCAAATGGAAGTTTTGATGTGTGCATATTTACTTTGTGTCCATGTAGAGAGGAGTTGCAGTCTATCCATCGTGAGCTAGAGGTTTTATCGGAGCAGTATTCCCAGAAGTGTTTGGAAAACGCACATTTGGCTCAAGCGCTGGAAGCGGAGAGACAGGCGCTGGGGCAGTGCCAGCGAGAGAACCAGAAACTGCATATACACAACCAGGTCAACCAACACTTTATGAAAACTTTTTTTTTTTCCCCAAGTGAAAACAACTTGATAAAGAGACTAAAATGTTTTTTTTAATAACATAATATTTTTGTATTTGTAGTTCTGAAGTGTTATGTCAAATGAGACGTTATCTATCTTAGAGTAAATAAATGTAAATTTTAGATATCTCTATTTATCACTCTTTAAATCAGAAAATACTGTCAACAGCCAGAAAAAAAGTCACCCTATTTTAGGAATAAAATGAATAAAATCAGACACATGATATTTGAACAAACCCCTCTTTCAGAATATAGATAGGAAAAAACCATAAAGTTTGCTGTTTGAAAGTGCTACTGAGATTCCAGACTCATTTTGAGAAAACGGTCTTCAAAGATATGTATTGTAATTGAATTCGATTGTGTAATAAAATAAGCACTGGTTGTTTTTTTTTCACTTCTATCAAACAATACGCTATAAAATTTGTCTGGCCAAGTTTTTGCCTGTATTCTCTTGCATTAATAGCCATAGAAGTCAATAAAGTTCCCCACCATGACATAAACAGAGTTTTGTGTGCTTGTTTTAGGAACTAAATCATCGTCTGAATGAGGAGATCACCAGAATGCACTCTTGCATCAGTGGAGACAAATCGACTTCCTCTCTGACACAAGGCAAAGACATCTATGAACTGGAGGTACAGCACGAACTGTCATCTGAATTTTTATCAATTAAAGCTGTCACACACGTCACCTAAATGTTGTTTTGCTGCAGGTTCTGCTGCGAGTGAAGGAGTCAGAGATCCAGTACCTCAAACAGGAAATAAACTCTCTCAAAGACGAGCTGCAGTCGGCACTTCGAGTAATACACGCACACACGAATGCTCAGTATGTGTTTCTCGTCAACATCACATGCTTGTGTGTTCTGATGTGTCGTTCATGTGTGTGTCGCAGGATAAGAAGTACGCTTCAGATAAGTACAAGGATATTTACACGGAGCTGAGTATCGTGAAAGCTAAAGCTGACTGTGACATTAACAAGCTGAGGGAGAAACTTTTGGCTGCTACGGAAGCTCTTGGGGAATTAGACGCTGAAGGAAGTGGTGTTACCGCTGGATACGGTGAGACACTTTAAGCAATAATTAAAGGGATAGTTCACCCAAAAATGAAAATTTTTGTCATCATTTACTCACCCTCATGTTGTTCCAAACCTGTATGAGTTTCTTTGTTCTGTGGGGCACAAAAGATGATATATTAAAGAATGTTGGTAATCAAAAAGTTGACGGTAGCCATTGACTTTTATAGAATGGCTACCATCAACTGATCTGATTACCAACATCCTTTAAACGTCTTCTTTTGTGTTCAAGAAACTCATACAGGTTTGGAACAACATGAGGGTGAGTAAATGATGACAAAATTTTCATTTTTGGGTGAACTATCCCTTAAACACATAAATAACTGTCATCATTTAACATTTTAAATCTGCATGAATTGGTTTCTTCCGTAGTGCACAAAAGGAAAAAAAAATTGAAGGACAAAAAAATGAGCTCAAGTATGTTTGTGTTTGATGCAGACATTATGAAGTCAAAGAGTAACCCAGATTTCCTGAAGAAAGAGAAATCCAGACAGATACGCGGGGTCAGGTCAAAGGTGAGAGTTCAAAGTGTATATCTGTCTGTGTCATAAATATTCTTGTCAGCCATTGACAACTCTGAATGTACTGATATTCCTGTACAATTATGTTGTTTGTGTTTGTGCTGTCAGTTGATTAAAAATAAACTTTTATATAGACTATTCTATACAAAAAGTCAATATATAGTTTATTTTCAGATCATTGATCTGCTACAATCCACTTTACAGTCGAGTTTGTGAATCTGTGCGGGGGAGACAAAATTCTTGTATTCCATCTGGAAGCTTGTTTCCGGTACAGAATAAAAAATGAGAATTTTTTTTCTCACAATTCTGACATTTTTCTTGTAAAAAAATAAGCTTCTATACAGATTTTTTTTTATTTTTTTAAGTGACAGCCCTAGTATTTTTGTGTATGAGTGTGGAACGTACTGTGCGTGTGTGTGTGTGTGTGTGTGTGTGTGTGTGTGTGTATCCTCACATGTGTACGTTGTCCTGTCAGGCAGAGAGTGAGGGGTTGGTCGGGGGTAGCTGACCGCTGTGACCCAGTCAGGTCCAACAGGTGAAGCAGGTATCGCTCTTGAGAGAGTACGGCTATGTTAGCATGGAATATGGAGCGTATTGCACAGAATACTGTATCCCACAATGCAAAGCATCCCACCTACATATCCAGTGTGAGGAATGAACCGAAAGCAATTACTGCCATGATTTTAACACTTGACATTTGTACACAAAATGTAATTAACGTGCCCCTATTATGCTATTTTAATTTAGTTTTGGAGGTCTCTTGCATGCATCTAAGGTCAAAAAACACTTGAATTTTCTCATAATACACATTGCAGCATCAGCTCTTTTCTCACGATGTCTGAAATGCTTCGATCAACAACAAAAACCAAACTCTTTCAGTGTTTGAGGGTCAAAGTAGACATTGTTTGCGAGCAGCTAATGAAGCCCATAGGAAGTGAGACTGTAATTACTGACGAATTGTTTCAGTCAGTTCAGAATCGCTTCTTTCTTTTAGGAGACAATCAAAGTTTCCAGACCTTTTACATTCACAAACGGCTATTCTACATGAAGCATAATATCAGTAAAAGCATAATAGGGGCACTTTAAAAATGCCACTTACGTGCAATATATGTATATATTTTATTCTAGGCGGTGTACATTGTATACTGTGCAGTATTTAGTGAGCTAGTATTCCATTTTGAACACAGCCTTTGAATCCTGCATGAACCCTAAACCTTCCCACAACCTGGTTTGGCAGGTCGACACATAACCAGCTCAGTTCACATTTGTGTTCTTACTGTATTTATGCAGGGTTTTCTTGCTTTGTGTGTGTGTGATTCTTGTTTTTTGGTGTTTATGTAGACTTCAGCCCTATTTGGATGGTAATTGCTTTTAAATGTACATCTGCACGACTCCCTCGACTGCATTTGGACGGCAGTTATGCTGCCTTGACTTGACTACAAGTCGTTTGCGTTGATTTCCGCTCTCATGTGGACTATAAGCTGATGATGATGACCTAAGCTCAAATGTGTGGATTCAAATGAGAATATCACACCAAGAATGGTTGGTTAGAGAAAAACACTGACATTTTTAGGTCAAAAAAATCTTCTACAAATGCTCACGTGCAAAACAATTACCATCTTAATAGACCTTTGTGTGTTTGTCTTTGTCTTGTATGTTCCTGTTCGATAAGCCCTGAATATATTACACAACTTAAAGGGATGTTTAAGGATATTTTTTTTACTTCAAACTCTTTCTTTGGAAACATGAATTTTTGCAATTAAAGTAATTTACCCCAAAAGTGCACGTAAATGAGTCACCCAAATAACATCTTTGTGCATCTCAAATTCCAGCTGAAAAGTTCTTCATTACTAAATGACACGGGGAAATGAAGTGTCCTGTGTCTGCTTTAGTTCTTGAAGGCAATGAAGACTGATCTAATAGTGTAATAATAAAGAAACCGGACACCTGTTTGTGTTCGGTTAGCACACAGTGTTCATGCGAACGTCTTTCGCAGGTGTCGTGTTGCACAATCCAGCAGCCACGGACGGTGAATGACAGACGTGCATCTAAAACCATTTAGAGAAAAACGAGTGAATATAGAAACGGGCTTTGGTTTAAATCTCCCTGAATGTCCCTTTAAGGAATGTGCATGTTCCCACAGAAAACAGAAGTCAAGTTTAAAGCACATGAACTGAATCCAAGTTCAGTCTCAAGTATTCTAATAAAAAATAAAAGTTGATTGTAATGTAGTTCATTTTAACTACATGAGTAAATGCAATGTAACATTTATTTCTTGGTTTGTTTATTTGCATTTTTATGTGACAGACGTATATAGCAATATATATAGAATATGATATATATGATCTATTATGTATAGAATATGATTTAACTGTAAATGATGTTGGCCATTGAGCTGATGAGAAGATGATGTGGTTCTGCAACCTAACATTTTTATTTGTTTTTTAATAGCATTTTTTGCCTTTTCAATGGAATTATTGATTTTTATTGGTCATGGTTCATTTCCCCAAGCCTTTTAAAATACATATTTTTAAATAAGTCGAGTTTTTCCCCTCATAAACATGTCTTTATGTACGGTTAAACATCACATGATTGAAATTAATCACATGTGCTGAAGTCTTAAGGACTGTTTATTTATTCCCAAGTATGAAAAATATCAAATTTCTCATCTCTCTCTCTCTCTCTCTCTCTCTCTTACAGAGTTTGAAGGAGGGATTGACCGTACAGGAGAGGATGAAGCTGTTCGAAACTAAAGACTCCAGAAAGATATAACACTCTCTTCTTCCTCTTTGTATTCTCACTCTCTTTTTGTCTTCATTGAGATCTTCTCGGTTGGTAGATGACGCAGTAAAGAACTGTATCTTTCTGATTGTTTTAATATTGTTCGTGTGAATTAAGGGAATGACATGTTTCAATATTGACGCATTGTTTTGCCAACCTTCAGCTCTGATGAACCTCATTTTTTTAATCTTTTTTGGTCTCCATAAATCCTGAAGCTGTTCCTCATCATTACAGTATACATGAACACACTCAGTATTGATCTAGAACGCTAGACGTGTGTGTCTTTCTCCTCTGAACATCGGAGAACTGGCTACTGTTGTGTCTTATCGGGGTGCTGGAGACATTTTTATGATTGTTCTGAGAGAAGAAGAATTATGGACACAGAGAGAGATGTTATTTTGCCAATGATATTGTAAATAAGTCGTGTACGTGATAACACTTTTTCAGACTTTCTAGTACTGTAACCTCGAGATGAAATGACGTGGTAACGTGAGTGCGAGTGTGTTTTGTAGAGTGTTTTTGACCGTCAGAGATGATTATGTGCTAAAGTCATTTACTTGAGGAGAATCTAATTGCTGTTATAATTGCTTTTGTGTTGCTTTTGGTTTATATGAACGTGCAAAATATAGAGCAACCAAACGTGATATCTGCTGTGTGTGTTGCGGCGTAAAAGCGTTCGTTCGGCTACTGATAGTGAGCTTATTTCATCCTGTAATTCGATCCAAACACGGGACGTTTTAATGGTTTCGTTGTGTCGTTTCAGATCTTTAATACTGGCCTTTGCATGAATATGAAGCACTTTGTCGTTGATTTCTATGTTCTGGTTCTGAAACATGTGATTCCATAGGCCTATTCCTTCTGCTCCAGAAGTCAGAAAGTATTGAACACACAACAAAGAGAACTCACTGTATAATATTCAATATGTGCTTTGTAAATATTTGGGTTTTAGAGAAGATTTCTTTATCCTGTTCTCTCCGTCTGCATAGAGGAAAAAAAATTATCTTTATATCTATCTATACACGGTATGTCTACACCTAATTGCCTATATGTATGAATATTTTTATTTTGGTGTGCGTGAATGTGATGCATCTGTAATAATAAAAATGTTTTTGAATCAGAAATCCACTGATAAATTCTTTCTTAAAAAAAACAACGTATCCGCCATCTTGGAATTGTTAACATGACGCTGATGCTGACAATGATTTTTCATCGAAAAATGTCACAGCCTATGGCTGTAAAACCCACCGGAAACAGACACTAATAAAGAGGAATGTGTAATAATTTATAAATATATGCTGTGGGGTTGCTAGGTTTTCACAATAAACCCGCCAATTGACCCTTCACAAAGCCCCGCCCCCTTTAGTTACTGTTGCTATGTCTGACAAGTCATGCGCTCTCACGCCACACATCATGTTCTCATGCAGTGAAAAATACATCGAGGAACAAAGAGGACACTGACAACGTATGAAACAGTTTCATATTTAATATATTGTAAAGTTTTAAAGAAGTTGAATCAATAAATAGCGTCTAGTGTGTGTTTAATGTGTGGTGACAGATCGCTGTAGCTCCTCGTGAACCGATCATCTCTTCATACTAGTTCATTTATAGCATCAAATAAACATGAATGAACATCAGAAGGAATGTTGTTTCAAGCGCGGAAAGACGTTCAAGTTCACCAATGTTAATCTACTAACTCCCCTGACTGCTTTGTCGGACAAAATTGCGGATTCGGGATTATGATTGGTCAGATCGCCTGTCAATCAAACTGCTGGCACTGAAAACTGCTCAAAACTCGCTCAATCGTGTTTCAGGGAGGGTCCCCCAGAAAAATTTGTGTTTTTGGCGTGGTTCTGGTAAAATTCACATATCAAGTTATTTGAAGTCTCTTCCACAACAGCATGTGTTAGAATGACGTGAGATGAGTTGATCACATGATCAGGTGAACTGATGAGCAGCAGAAGACTGTATATGAAGTTTAGCAGATAATCTAGTAATCTAGTTCCTCTGGATCTCAGCCACTCAATACTGTGATAGAAAAGGTATTAGAAAAGATATTATAATTTTATATAAGGTGTATTAATAGTATAATCTGTAAAAAAAAAAAAAAATGTAGACCATTTTCACTTTCAACAATAGTAAATGATAAAAATGAAAGAAACGGAAATTGAAACAAATAACGTGACATTGTGAAGTATTGAAATGGTGTTTAGTTTTATATAGTACTTAAACTACACATTTGCTAAATAAAACAAAGATTATTGGTTTACAAAGTGTAGTTTGAGAAGTAATGTTAGTACTGGCCAGCAGGGGGAGTCACGGTTCAGTTTCACCTCTAATGTTTCTTTATAATGCTTTTTTTCAAGGGCACCAGTGAGGAAGATGAGACACAACCAGTGATCCTGCGTCAGGTGGAATCATGGTTAAAAAAGTTCTAGTTAATGTTTATTTTATTTCTTATTTATTTATCTCTGTCTCTCTGTAGATTTTGATTCGTTTGCAAGAGTTTTGAGCTCAAATTTGGACTTTTTTATAAGCAAGTTGCAGTTGTCTCTGACAGCTAGTGGTAATTATGTAGTTTTGCTGAATGAAAAGTCGCATTTTGTGAACACAAAGTGCTTAACAGCATTTTAAACAAACATTTTTATAATCACGCTTTAATGAAAATATTTATTTATTTATTGAAGTTGCATTCAAAATTCACTCCTTTGAACACATGATGAACACTCCATGAACTCCCACATGATCATCTGTTATGGATACTCCCACATGATCATCTGTTATGGATTGTTAATATATATATTTATTATATGGAGCAGTTCTGTTGAACAATTACTTCATGCTTGTATTTCAGACGTAAAAATGTTAAAACTCAAAGGTTGAAGATAATTTGTTCCCCATTACAAATCATGATTCATTCATTGAAAGGAAACAATGATCTTTTACAGCTCTGGTGTCAGCAGTTTGAGTAAAAGATGGAGGGAGAGAAAGTGGATGATTCTTGAAATCCCTGATCAGATTTGTTTTGATCCAGTGTATTCCGAATGCGTTTATTGAGCGTTTGTGAATAATGAATCCAGCAGCTGAGGATTCAAGCTCCGATACAAACATGTTTCTGCTATTAACGCTCTGTGATCACAGTTATATAAGTGCATATGTGGGTTTGGTGTGTGAAATTACCATCATACATGTCTGTCTGTCTCTCGTCTCAACACATGCTGCCGCTCAAACCACACACAATTCACTTTTATCAAATTAAGCCTTAAGGCACGGCACTAAAACTTCTTTCACGAACTTAAAATTGTTCGATTTCGCTTCCATATTCAGACTTCAGACTGAATTCTATGGAAGCCTGTTCCCGCCACTGTTGAGAAAAAAAAAATTCCGTAAGTCATAATAATGAGAAACTTTCTCATAATAATGACTTAGTATCTCATAATAATGAGAAACTTTCTCATAATAATGACTTAGTATCTCATAATAATGACTCAGTATCTCATAATAATGAGAAACTTTCTCATAATAATGACTTAACATCTCATAATAATGACTTAGTATCTCATAATAATGACTTAACATCTCATAATAATGATTTAACATCTCATAATAATGACTTAGTATCTCGTATCTCATAATAATGACTTAGTATCTCATAATAATGAGAAACTTTCTCATAATAATGACTTAACATCTCATAATAATGACTTAGTATCTCATAATAATGACTTAACATCTCATAATAATGACTTAACATCTCATAATAATGACTTAGTATCTCATAATAATGACTTAGTATCTCGTATCTCATAATAATGACATAGTATCTCGTATCTCATAATAATGACTTAGTATCTCATAATAATGACTCAGTATCTCATAATAATGACTTAACATCTCATAATAATGACTTAGTATCTCATAATAATGACTTAGTATCTCGTATCTCATAATAAAGACATAGTATCTCATAATAATGACTTAGTATCTCATAATAATAAATAAAGTTAAAGATACTAAGTCATTATTATGAGATACTAAGCCATTATTATGAGATACTAAGTCATTATTATGAGATGTTAAGTCATTATTATGAGATACTAAGTCATTATTATGAGATGTTAAGTCATTATTATGAGATACTGAGTCATTATTATGAGATACTGAGTCATTATTATGAGATACTAAGTCATTATTATGAGATGTTAAGTCATTATTATGAGATACTAAGTCATTATTATGAGATGTTAAGTCATTATTATGAGATACTAAGTCATTATTATGAGATACTAAGCCATTATTATGAGATACTAAGTCATTATTATGAGATGTTAAGTCATTATTATTAGATACTAAGTCATTATTATGAGATACGAGATACTAAGTCATTATTATGAGATGTTAAGTCATTATTATGAGATACTAAGTCATTATTATGAGATACGAGATACTAAGTCATTATTATGAGATGTTAAGTCATTATTATGAGATACTAAGTCATTATTATGAGATACGAGATACTAAGTCATTATTATGAGATGTTAAGTCATTATTATGAGATACTAAGTCATTATTATGAGATATGAGATACTAAGTCATTATTATGAGATGTTAAGTCATTATTATGAGATACTGAGTCATTATTATGAGATACTAAGTCATTATTATGAGATACTAAGTCATTATTATGAGATACGAGATACTAAGTCATTATTATGAGAAAGTTTCTCATTATTATGACTTACGAAAAAAAAAATTCTCAACAGTGGCGGGAACGGGCTTCCATAGTTTGTTCAAATATCATTTGGCTCATTTATATTATTACATTTTATTCTTAAAACATGGTGAAAATGTATTTGTTTTCTGACTTTGACTGTATTTTCTGATTTTTGGAAAGGTAAAAAGAAAAATCCAAAATCGACCCTAATATGTCAACATAATGAAACGACAATGTTCAGATTTCTCAGTTTGAATTTTAATGCAAAATTAGTGCATATTTAATGATATAAATGCTTAATTTGCATATTTAAACCTAACTTTTCAGAAAACTTGTAATGCAAAGAAATTTACCCTTCGCTAACAGTTTGATTGACAGGCAATCTGACCAATCATATCCCAGAATCCACCATTTTGTCCGTCAAAGCGGTCAGGGGAGTTAGTAGATTAACGTTGGTGAACTTGAACGTCTTTCCGCGCTTGAAACAACATTCCTTCTGATGTTCATTCATGTTTATTTATTGATTAAACTTCTTTAAAAAATTACTATATTTTAAATATGAAACAGTTTCATACGTCTGTCGACATGAGAACATGGTGTGTGGCGTGAGAGCGCAACAGTAACTAAAGGGGGCGGGGCTTTGTGAACGGTCATTGTCTTTAATGTGTGTAATTATTATTTCACATTTTTACCCTATTCACCTGTACGGTGTCTCGCCTTAACTTGATATTTAAAGAGATGTTATATAAAAATAAATCATTGCAAATTGATACTTTGTTGCAGGTTTATAGTTATCTGTAAGATAACTCAATGTTGAGCTTCAGCTGCTTCCCTCACCCTGCTCTCCTCGTATCAGACGATGCAGGACACCTGGAACCACGTTGTGAGGAGAATGTTCCGTTACGTTTCCATGGAAACAGAAACCACAGAGACGGAGCTGAACTCCGGCGTGAAGCGTCCTGCTGGAGGACAAATCAGAACGAGGTGTAGATAAATGTATTAATAAATACATGATCAGTGGAGCCGGCACCTGTAACTGTACGTCTGATTCTTTGTGCAGGTTTTGTTGGCGCTTCTGGTTTGATTAAGTGTTCGGGATTCAGTTGGGATTGCCGTTATTAAACATCTCTCTGGAATACTCGAGTCTTGGTCAATGGCGTCATTCAAAAACAGGCCTATTTGTATTACACTAAACTGTATAATTGACCCAATTTTATAGCTGTAAGGTTTAAAATCCATCAAACTTCCTTTTAAAAGGATTTTTAACCGCTTTTCACTTTCCAAACATGGCTTTATCAAACCAACATTACAGTATATGAATTTCAGCTCACTTTAATTCAAACTTCATCATGTTTCAGTAACAAAAGTCATTCTCAATGCAATTCTGAGTGGCTGAAAAGACTGTAATGCTACAGCAAAAACTGCTATTTGGTCAACAGTAAGTTCCCTATATATATATATATATATATATATGGAGAAAAACGGTAGTCTTACCTTTATAAATAATGTCATTTTACAGTAAAATACTATTAAATGTACCATTTTTGGAAGTAAAAAGAACAAATCGTCATGTAATTTACAGCGAAAAGCTATAAACTGCCATTCCCAGAATTCCCTGTGACTCGCATTTGATGGTTTTTAAATGTATTATTTATGTTTCCTCTTATTTATTAATTTTTTTGGAAGTCTCTTAGTTATGTATTCTCTAAAAAAGAAAAAATGCTGGGTTGAAAATGGACAAACCCAGTGATTGAGTTGTTTTAACCCAGCAGTTGGGTTAAATGTTTGCCGAGCCTGCTGGGTAATTTTATATAACTCAACTATTATTTAAAAATGACTCTATCGCTGGCTTAAAATGAACCCAAAGTTTGTTCGCAATTAAAAATCAGACACAAAATTACTTATTAATTACAAAATTAATTTATTAATGAATGTTCATGTCCATACTTTGGGTTCATTTTAAGCAGCAACACAGGCATTTTTAAACAATAGTTCAGTTAAATAAAACTACCCAGCAGGTTGGGTCAAACATTCAACCCAATCACTAAGTTTGTCCATTTTCAACCCAACTTGGGTTGTTTTTAACCAAGCATTTTTTTTTAGAGTGTATATAAGGGTTTTATGTTGTTGTTGTTTTTACAGTAAAATACATTTTATTAACTGTAATAATGTTTATGGTACGGTATAAACTGGTAAAAATGTAAATGTTTTTGTCCTGACTGGTATTTGGTTCATTTAACATTTATTTCAGTTAATAAAATGTTTTTTACTTTAAATTTAAGTTCAGTCTCTCTTGCTTGCTATAAGTTTTACTGTAAATTTCACTGATTTGTTTCTACTGTGGCTGAAATACTGCTGACTTTAGTGTCTGTGAAAAAGTTTGTACACCCCATAAATGTTTGCATTATTGATCTTCACATCAACGATATCAAATCCGATCCGATTCGACAAATAACCAGTCAGATAAGTCTCAGTAAAGATTGTGTTTCCAGAGCTGTCTTCTCCTCTAGCTTCAGTAGCAGGTGTCGCTCTCTGGCAGAAATCACGTCTCGTAGGCGTTTCTTGTCATTGTCGTTCAGTGTCTTAAATTGGCTGTTTTCAGCAGTTTTGTCCTCCCTACAGAAATCCCCACAGCATTTCTATATGATTCAGATTTCTGCTTTGACTCGGCTGTTTTATAACGCTCACGATTCCTTTGTTAATTTTGTTTTGTGCTCTGTGGTGTGATCTGAATGTGTTCACAGGTGTGTAATGTCATAGAATAACAGTGGAACAGCAGAAGCAGAGATTGACCTAGTCTTCATTTCTTAATATTTTTCTTTTCTTTTTTTCCTTTTTTTTTTTTTGTTACAAAAAAAAGTTGTACAATACAGCTCACAAAAGTTGATCATAACTCTCTGTGCTTTCTCAATGAATACATTGCTTCACTTCACTTCAAACTGGTAAAATCGAAATGTTTTTGTCCTGAAAAGTTGTGGTTGATAAATCACATATTGCTTTGATCTTTTCATTATTGCTTCATGAATGTGCCCTTCATACTATCATACAGTGGCATAAGACACACACACACACACACACACACACACAGATAAACAGCAGCATTCAATCTGAGCCACAGTTTCTGATATTGATTCTTTGTGCTTTGTCTTTATCTTTAAAGGAATATTCCGGGTCAAATACAGCCAAATCTCATCTCAAACATCTGTGACAGATCCTCAATCACACCAGACAGTAATTTATGTCCCTCTGTTGATAAAAGCGAGCAAAAATGGTGTTTGTGTTTATATTGGACGTCTATGGGGCAAGACGAATTTGAAATTTGAAAGCGATTATATTAATTATTCAGTGCATTTTAGCTCTAAGTTTTCTAAACTGGAACTATTTTTCGTATTCTCCAGGTAAAAAGTCTCTTTTCTTTGCAGGTGAAGTTGCTGTTTACTGGCGTCACGTGTTCATGACAGGATCTGAGAGATATAACTGTACACTTCAAGGTAAATAAGGAGTTTTTATCACTAATCTCATGTCAACACGTCACGTTAGCTTATCATGTTTGGTTGTGCCTCTGTCCCAAAACCTAGTAAAGTTGAGCAGTCTTGCTGTCTGTGTTCTGGAGCTCTGAAGTGATGAGTTTGGTCAAAATAGTCTTTGGTTTGACTCTACATAAGGATCATTAAAGTAGCGTTTTAAGCAACAAGACTCATACTGGATTCCAATAGATTTGATACCAACAATGTGGTTACCATAAAATATACCACAAATAATTATATAAAATCTTTTTTAATAAGATTGAATGATTTTGATTCATTTTTGGTGGATGAAAAATACTGGTCAAAACGGTGTAAATGCAACTCAACTTAAGTCCAGACACCTTTTAGGAACCAAACGGTTTGATTGACAGGCGATCTGACCAATCATAACCCCGAATCCGCCATTTTGTCCGTCAAAGCAGTCAGGGGAGTTAGTAAATTAACGTTGGTGAACTTGAACGTCTTTCCGCGCTTGAAACAACATTCCTTCTGATGTTCATTCATGTTTATTTGATGCTATAAATGAACTAGTATGAAGAGATGATCGGTTCACGAGGAGCTACAGTGATCTGTCACCACACATTAAACACACACTAGACGCTATTTATTGAATAAACTTCTTTAAAAAATTATGATATTTTAAATATGAAACTCTTTCAATATGTCTGTCGCCGTGATGTATTTTTCACTGCGTGAGAACATGATGTGTGGTGTGAGAGCGCATGACTTGTCGGACATAGCAACAGTAACTAAAGGGGGCGGGGCTTTGCGAAGGGTCAATAGGAAATGATTTCTTGAAAGTAAAATCAATTAAATGAAATCTATGAATAGTGTCTGTATAAATCATGTGTTTAATTTATAGGGTTTTCACGCCAATAAGAGACTATAAAGGGCTAGTTCACCCAAAAATGAAAATGCTGGCATCATTTACTCACTCTCAAATTGTTCCAAACTCGTTTGAATTTCTTTCTTCTGCTGAACACAAAAGAAGATATTTTGAAGAATGTTGGCCTCATTATAATTTTTTTTAATGCTATGGAAATCAATGGGGTCCATCCGCCGTTTGGTTACCCACATTCTTCAAAACATCAAATACACAAGAAAGAAATTCATACAGGTGTGGAACAGCTTGAGGGTGAGTAAATGATGCCAGAATGTGAACTATTCTTCTTTTTATAATACAAATGTGTAATTAAACATGTATTCATTATAAAACTGTTCCAAAATTAGCTGTGCACAATAGCGTTCCGAAACGTCACGAAAGATGTGTTCGACTTGAAGCAGACCGTTTGTTGTACGACATTAAAGTATCGCGAGAGCGATTCAAAAGCGCCCCATTTACTGAAATCACGTGACTTTAGTAGTTTGTTACGCGCTCCGAGTGACTGGTTTGTATGGAGGACCAGGAGACATTTTGCTTTGACATTTTGCGTGATCGCGTTGCTCGAACTGTTTCTAGAGAGTCGGCTCTTCAAATTGAGGCGAAAGCTGATTGGTTGCTCCCACGTCTGTACTGTCCAATGGCATTTTAGAAAAGCATTTGCCAAATTCTTTTTTAAAAAGACATTTAAAAAGAGATTTAAATACGCATTTAAAATGATTTAATAATGTACTATTTATTGTTTTATTAATCTACGTTTTAAAAAATGAATTAAATAAACAACTTTAAATGTCTATTTATTTATTTATACATTAAAAAAAGATTTTTTAAATTTATTGTTTTATTGGTCTATTAATCTACGTTTTAAAAAATGAATTAAATAAACAACTTTAAATATGTCTATTTATTTGCCTATATAAAAGTGATTTATTTATATACATTTTTATATGTGAATTATTAAATGAATTGATTCTTCGTTTTATTTTTATGTGGCACTCCTGGTCCTCCATAGGTTTGTAGCAAATGATTCGCAAAGCTTTCGAAGCTCCGCGGATCAAGTCGAAGGATAAATGTGATGGTGCGTTAGAATTTGGCCAAAAGAAGTTTTCTTTGAATAAACACTCATTCCATTGAGAGCACCCGTGACACCTAGAAAGGTTGCCTATGTAGACAGCTCATTAGTTGTTCGAGCTAAGACACTGCCTTGCCCCATAGACTTACTTAGTGCGTTACCGTAAACATGATTTTTGTTTGCTTTTACATAAAATGCTGATTAAATAGTCATTCCTGTAATCACTGACAGCTTTACCCAACCTGGAACGTTCCTTAAATGCATTAAAATATTAGGTTGTGAGGTTTTTATCGCAATAATAGAAAAGAGAAGATGATGAAATGCAGATTGTACTCAACACTCAGTCCGACCGTGTGCATAGATCAGTGAATATTTTGAGACACTATCATTCTCAATCTGTATGTTTCAAGTTAGTTAGGCATGTACTTTCTTTTTTGTATATATTTATAGAAATGCGGTAAATGTTGGCATTCTTGAATCCCGTTCTCTTTATGAAAAATTCAGCAGGAAGTCGAAATATATGAAGACAGAGGTAAATGTATTAAAATACGACATTTGAAGGGAAGTTTCTGGATTCACACAGAGTTTTCTATCAGGCGTTTCTCTCAGAGCCTCAGGGACAAAAGATGAAGTATCTAAATAGTTAAAATAAGATGATTATCCCCGTGAGTTCTCTGAAGATCTGCCACTATATTAGGTTACATGGTGCAAACTGATAATGTCTACATTATATATCTATCTACCTAAATATATATCTCTCTATTTCGCTGTAAATATATATATATAACATATATGCTTGTGCATGTTGTTGTAGTTTTAGGAGAGTTTGCCATTTAACCGTCTCCTTGTGCGTCTCACACGAGGCATTGTGCTCAGCTGCACAAAACACACACACACACACACACACACACACACACACACACTCAGGTGCTCACATTGTTCACATGGTCTGTCTAGGTAGTGCAG
The DNA here is from genome assembly GCA_038088235.1 of Zacco platypus. NCBI lineage: Eukaryota > Metazoa > Chordata > Actinopteri > Cypriniformes > Xenocyprididae > Zacco > Zacco platypus. The sequence continues at coordinate 2,796,206 of CM076065.1, forward strand.
TTGTAAAGGGGAATTTATCATGTCTCACTGATCAATGTGTGTGTAGATCTCCAGGGAGAGTGTGCCCTGGCATTGCTTGTCATTCGTGCTCGAATTGAAGGCAAAAATAAATGGACTAATATCTTTCTTCCTTTTCTTCGTGAATGTAACATTGTCTTTGTTTTTCTCTTGCTAGAAATTAATATCTCACACAAAACCATGTATCTATGCATAAATATTTACACATTAAAGGAATAGCTCTCCAAAATGAACGTTTTAGTTATTTTTTCATTATTTTGTCATAGTTTTCTCACCCTCGTGTCGTTTCAAATGTGTATGCTGTTATTTATTTTTTATGTGGAGCACAAAAGGAGTTTTTATTTTTTTATTTATTTATTTTTTAAAGAAGCTTCCCACAGTGCTTTTCTACATAATGAGAGTCGGGAGAAAGTTGGAACTAACAGGAATATATGGGAATTAATGGGTTTAAACTGGAAATTTGCAAAATTGCAGGTTAACCTGTAAGAGGGAAATTAACTGTAGTTGAAAAGAAAATATTGCAGCATATTCTTGGTTATAAAAACTAGATTTAATGCAAATTCAGTTCAATTTCTACCCTGCGCATTCCTCAATCACATGCACACAGCACATAGGGAATATGTCTATTTTATTCAACATTTATGTTTGTATATGATACAGTTTGCATAAATTACGTCAAATTAATCCCAATAAGATTCCAACTTGGAATATTTCCAAATTATTAATGAAATTACTATAATATAATATAATATATAATATAATAATAAATAAATAAATAATATATAAATAATATATGATTAATATATATATATATATATATATATATAATATATATATAATTATATATATATAAGCTATATAATTAAAGTTAATTAATTTAAGTTTACTATATTTTTTATATTTTTAGATTTTTTATGTTTTATATACAATTTGAATATAATTATAGAATTTATTATTTATTTATTTATTTATTTTTTACAACTAATATGTATTTTTTGTTATTATAATATTTTTTAAAATATTACCTGTTGTATTCCACGGAAGACAGCCGTACAGTTTTGGAACTACACGAGAGTGAGCAAATGATGACAGAATTTTCATTTTTAGGTGAACTATCCCTTTAAGAATCAAGAGTTGAACAGCTAAACTATTGTCATGAAACAAAACGAGGAAAAGATTCAAGTTTTTCCGTGCAGGATAAAAAGATTCCTACTGCCCTTCTCTCTCTTCAAATCAGCATCTCCCATCTCAGCTAAACGTCTGTCCAACTTTCACACATTCACTCATTTGTTTATCGCCCATTCACCCGCTCACTCTCTCCGTATGGCACTTTGCATTGTTCTGCATTTTAGAAGCTCCAGTATCTCCGAGAACGAAACACGAAATTCGAGTATCAAAAAGGTCATAGTAAAGGTTCATATCTCTGATTCCCTCCGGTATGACCTTTGCTCCGTGCAGCGAGGGGCCTGCAGTCGCTCGAAATCATGTCGAGGGGTTCTCTCCGGGCTGAGGCTCCTCGCTCGCTCTGGCTTTATCCTTTCCGGACTGTCGTCCTCCTCCTCTTCGTGGCTCAGGATCGCCAGCTCGTTCTCGTAGCAGAAGTTGGCGCTGGGCACCACCAGGTACTTGTTTTCCATCATGTCCTTGGCACTGCAGCGAGGGGTGGACGGCACCTCGTAGGTCTTGTGGAAGTGTGAGTAATCGACCTTGTATTGGTTCTTTTCCTCGAACAGTACTGGCTCAAATCGATGCCCCCAGAGGACCTCGCTGGCCAAGTAGGAGCTTCGCGCCTGTGCCGTCATGGCCGTGGCCTCCACCATGCCCTCCAAGATGACCACGATCTCAAAATCTGCCGTTTCGAGGTCCTGCTTAGCGATGCCGAACAGAGGGCTCTCCTGGTCGATTTGATGCAGGATGGTGATTGGCGAGACGAGGAAGATGCGGTCCAGTCCTTTGTCGAAACCGACATTTATGTCCAGCTGGTCGAGCGGGATGAACTCGCCTTCAGCCGTAACCCGTGGTTTAATGAGCTGCGCTCGGACGTGCGCCTCGACGATGTGACTCTTTCGCAAGTTCCCCACCCGCCACATCAAGCACAGTTTCCCGTCACGCATGGCGATGACGGCGTTATGCGAGAACAATAGAGTCTGCGCTCGCTTCTTGGGACGTGCCATTTTGGCCATGATTGCTCCGATCATGAAGCAGTCGATGATGCTGCCCACGATGGACTGGAAGACCACGAGAAACACCGCAAGAGGACATTCTTCCGTCACGCAGCGGAACCCATAACCGATGGTCGTTTGCGTCTCGATGGAGAACAGGAACGCCGCGATGAAGCCGTTCACCTGCAGCACGCACGGCGTGAAGTTGTCGTCGCCGGCCGGGTTATCCAGGTCACCGTGGAGAAGAGCGATAACCCAAAACGCCAAGCCGAATGCCAACCAGGAAATTACGAATACGAGCGTGAAAATGATCACCAGGTAGCGCCAGCGGATGTCCACGCAAGTGGTGAATATGTCCGCCAGGTAGCGCTGGGACTTCTCGTCCATGTTGGTGAACTGCACATTGCACTGTCCGTTCTTCTTCACGAAGCGGTTGCGACTTTTCCTTCGAGTGTGGATTTTGCCATTGCCATATCCATTCATCCCTCCGCCATGCATGGTTGTTAAACGCAGACCATCCTCCTCCGTTGACACGATACTATAGCGACCGATCCGACCCACGCTCATTCTCTTTAGCACTCCACCTTCCTATTTTTCCAATCTGGTGTTCCCTCTCTTTCGGAGCAGTTTAGTAGTAGTACAAGTCCAGGGTGGTGGGTGGTTTAGTTGTAGTGATGTTGGGACAAATCCAATTCAACAGTAGAAGCGCTTCGGTTTCCTCAGACCCTTGGGAAAAAGAAACAGATCGTCATTTTTATACCAGTTCATAAGAATGGTGGCATTTAAGAGCGACTCTGCATAAAACAACATTTGTATATCAATGTAATCGTTTTAGCAAGCTATTTGCTGTATTCATTGTTATAGAAAGTATGCTGTTTATAATTAGAAACTACATTTTTGCAGTTTATGAGTGTTTGCAGGAGTAACCACATAACCATAGCAGAGTTCAGCTCCAACCCCGATCAAACATACCTGAACCAGTGGAGTTGTAGTAGCACAAGTAGAAGCACTCAGACAATTCCTATCTTACAAGCTGTAATTACGAGCTGTAGGAGGACGCGAATGCTTTTTACAAGTTGAAATCATATAATTGTGATAATTACGACATGGTGTGAACACAGCTTTACTAGACATTTCCACCACAGGAACTTTCCCCAGGAACTAGGGACTTCGGGGTGGGTATGCCTCGACCGCAGGGATAGAAAGCAACTACTCTCGAGGTAGTCATTTTCAAGTTCAAGTTCCTGGGACAAATTGTTCCGGGTAATTTCGGTGGAAAAGCAGCTATACTAGAAACTTCCACAGGTGCGTTGAGGCAAGTTGGAGCCAAACTCTGCAGGACAGTGGCCCTTCAGGACGCGACTTTCCAGTTCCTAATGGATTTCGAGCCTGAACCTCGTCGTCGGTCCATCAGGGGTAGCTTTTAAACTCCGTTATTGATTCGAATAGCAAAGAACTCTTACAGCGCACACCGAAACAGACGTTCAAAAATGGTGGTTCCTGAAGTTCCTGCTTGGAGTCAACAGATCAAAATGTTGCGTGAACTCAACCAATTAACATGTTCAATGCCCAAATCCCACCCCTGAAAGTTCCTAAACTTTGAAAAAGTACTACCTTCCAAGCAGAGACTTTCTGAGGGGGAATTTTTACCCGGAACTTCATTTAGACCAGTAATTGTTAAAGTGTGGTCCGCCATCGCCCCCTAGTGGTCCGCCTAAAGATGACCTAAACTAGGCAAGCTCTTAACCCGCACTGGATCACGGGCGAGGGGGTTGACGTCAGTGTGTTTTAATAACGAAAAAATGGATCATATCATTGCATTTGTGTTTGAAGAATTAGTCTTTGACTTGAAACAGTTGCATATTAAACTTAAATTTAGTTTATCCTTCCTATTTTGTTGTTTTTGGGGGGCGTGTTAGAGTGGGATTCTGATAGGTGGTCCTCAGAAAAAAATTGGAAGATAAAGTGGTCCTTGGGCTGAAAAAGTTTGAGAAACACTGATTTAGACCCGACGGTCGAAGTAAAGTCCCTAATTCCTGGGTAAAGTTCCTTCGGTGGAAACGCGGCTTTGGCAGATTGCCTAAAAGATTAAAAATTAAGTTTTTTTTTATTTTTATTGAACTAAACTTTTATTTTGTTGCAAATCTTTGGCCCATGATGCCTTAAAATGGTCACTTTTAGGCTTGTTTTATGTTTGGACAAAAAAATGATCATGAAGAATAATTGAGGCTTTTTTGTTTGGACTCAATTTAAAGGGAACTCGTATGTCTTAATATAACGTGAATAATGTCTAAAGTAGAAAACCCATGATTTACGTTATTTAAAAAAATCTACATTTTATACTTATTTTGGACAATGGGGGGCGCCATTTTGTTTAGGTGCACAGTGCATTCTACGTCGATGACATCAAATGGATGCACTCGGTGAGCTACTGTAGCTATTTCTACCACAACACAAAATACAGTAACTGATATGATGCCACATTTTGTGGCTTTTTGTTGTAATTTTCAGTCGATGGGGAAAAGGGGAAGCGATGTAAGTCTACACAGCTTTCTTAGTGATAAGAAGAGGAGAAAAAATGGGAAGATGCCTGTGGACGAACAAAACTTCCTAAAGACCGTCCACTAACCCTGATGAGGAGAGCTCACAGGTGGCGGTGGATAGAAGCGTAGGATTAAACCAAATTTGAAGGGAATTGACGGTAGAATTGTTTGGCTATTAGTTTGGCATTGGATATTGTATGAAATTATTGTGTCCGGGTCGAGGCAGTACGCTGGATTAATTTCAGGTTTCTCATGTATGTGTTTTTGTTCTCAGCTTCTACATTATTGATCAGAGCTCTGTTTTAAAGCTGCTTAACACAACAAAGATGTTCTGGCTATCAAATCACACACACACACACACACACACACACACACGGATAGATACACAACCACAGATGCCCCTCAAGAGACTCGAATCTTACCCTCCGAAACATTTGCACCAAAGTAAAAATGACGTAAAAGGGGTGTTAACATTTTGGGAGTCTGTGCGAGTGTGTTTGAGAGTGTTTGCGCACACATGCTTGAGCTTTAAACACATCATTCAGACACTCAGGAGACCTGTGTCTGTATCAGGCATTGGCCATGGGTGCCGTCCCACAATCCTCTAGAGACGCTAAGTGGGTTGAAGGGGGGGAGGGCAATGAGTTAGCTGGGCATAGATAGAAAATTAACATAAGACGTGGAAAAATGAAGGTTATGAAGCAAAAATAGGGGAGAGAGACAGAACTGATGTACGACAAAGACCAAGAAGGGAGGAAACCCTGTGGCCTGATATCTAAATATATACAGTCAGCGCTCAGAGAGGTTTCGTGCTTTATTTGTCTGGCCTGCTTCTGCGTATCAGAGAGCGACGTCATACTGTCACACTTACACGACTCGCTCGTATTTCACGTTAATATCTGCCCTTCTGGAGAACATCAGGGTTAGTATTTATTACATTTTAAATTGGCTTTTATTTTCAATCTAAAGTCTTTGTGCCATTATTAGTTTTTTTTCTTCTAAATAATCGTATTTCAATTCATTTTTAAGTTTCTCATCTTATATTTTGTTTTTTTTTAGCTTTGCCAATTAACAAAAATAATTTTCAGTAGTTTTCGTTAATAATAACAACCCGAAAACATAATACATGTCCATTTAATATTCAGGTTTTAGTTATTTTAGTTAAGTTTCATTAAGTTTAAGTTTAAGTTTGTTTCATATTATGTTTTATTTTTTTCCCAGCTTTATTTCAAATACTGAAAACAATTTTAATAGGTTTAGGTTTAATTAACAGTGTAAAGCATTACAAGTAATGTGAGTTACGTAATTAGATTACTTTTTCAAGTAACTAGTAAAGTAATGCATTACTTTTAAATTTACAACAACAAATCTGAGTTACTTTTTCAAATAAGTAATGCAAGTTACTTTATTTTCACATTTATTGGCTTACGGACTTCAGCCTGTGGATTATTCATTTCACTGGTGTGAAAGGACCTTTACATTTGCCAAAATAGTACTTTTTGTTTTTAGTTATTGAAAAGACAAACAAGCAAGCCCAGGTGAGATAAAGTAACGCAAAACATAACGTAACACATTACTTTCTATAAAAAGTAACATAAGTTATTTTTTTAGGGAGTAATGCAATATTTAAAATGCCCATTTAATATTCAATATTAATATCCTGTTGGTTTTTGATCTGACGGATGTCGTAGAAGTGAAACTGCTCGACTGTGCCTCAACTTCTGACACCGCCAGAATTTCATCTGCTGTGAAGTTTAATCGCGGTAGTCATTATTCAGCTTTCGGCAAACATGTCAAACTTTTGTCCTAGGATCCAAGAAATCTTTTTAGGATTCACAACATTTGTCTCAGATGGCCAAAATCATGCAGTGTGAACCCGGCTTGAGTCAAAAGAGCCCGAAAGTTTCTATGATAATCTGTTCTCTAGATAGTTAGATTAAGTCGATCTAGTTACTGTTGTTAACTATGAGGAGAGTGCACTTTTTTTTCAGTTTTTGTCTTCCTTTTTTACTATTTTCACAACAAGGTACGTTTGTGTTTAATGTGATACTTGATAATGTCATTACATAATTACAGCGTCTCTGTGCTGTCTGCCTTCTACCTGAAAACATGACACCTGATCCGTGCACACACACTCGAGCATCCATACACACACAGAAACACTGTGCTGTTGTCTTGTGTCTGAGCTCTCACTGTCTTGCATCATTTCAGAGACATCATCAGCATCAGGCCTTTGACCACAGCGGTCTCAGGTGACCCAAAGAGTTTGAAAGAGAAAGCTTGTGAATGCTTCTGAGAAAAGACGATTACGACGACTAAAATTGGCAAGATGTAAATAGATCTAAATACATAAATTACAGCGAATGCAAACACTTTTTCATGCAATTAAATGCATTCACTGTAAAAAAGGAAATGCAATGTTGATATACGATAATACGTTTTAATCAAGTGAAAATGCACAAAATTGCACCAGTGAAAGTGATTTTTAAGGTGCAGATCAGATTAACAACTATTCTAAGGAAATTTAACAAGTTGTGAAGTGTTGTGCATGAACTAGAAGCCATCTTTTAGCAAAAAGTTGTGACGTAAGGTGGTGTGTTGCCTGATTTTTGGGCTACGTCTCCCCCTCAGGAGGTAGTTGACTTGTTAGGGAACGGGGAGTTCTGGGTTGTAGCAGCAGATTTGACCGGAGAATGTCATGATGTCTGTCCATGAACCGAAGCGAACACAATGTAGGGCATGGGAATGACAGAGGGTTTTTATATATATATATAAGTGTATGGATATATAAAAAAAATTGACCCAAACTCAACTGAACTGAAGCAGAAAGTCAATGTCAGAATTGAAGTTTACAGTGTTTTCTATCAGTGTTTGTTCAAGACATATTGAACTAAACACTCTTAAAAACAATTTTGCTCAATAAGATTTACAAGTAATTTGCACTTTGTTTGTTTGGGTAAAGTTGCTCATCCCATATGTTGAGTAAATCTAACATTTGTCAATGCATTACAATGAAAAAAGTGAATAAAATTGATTATTATTGTATGTTTAAAATAACGTTTAAATGTCATGCATAACTGAACGTTAAACAGGTCTTTGCTTTTACTCAAAAACACTTAATTTCAACATTTACTCTCCCGATCCAGCCTTATGCAAAGCATGCTGGGAACTAAAAACTCAATTTCAGTTAATGCTGTAAAATTTCAACTCAGAGAAAGAAAGCTGAAGTAGATTGGACATAACTAAATTAAGTAGACACAAATTGTTGTAAATTTAACAAGCAGCAAAAACTTCATCATTTTTGTAACAAATGAATGTTGTCAAGTCAAATGTATATTTAATATGACTAAAAGAACAAGACGCGGTCACAGATACTGCAATGTTGACAGCATTTCTAGTCACGACAGATAAACCTACGGTTTGTCACTCTCAAATTCTCTCTGACGGCTTTTAATCAGGTTACCATGTGGTCGATGAATTATTTAATAATTTGCAGTATTGAATTGCTTTTTTATGATCATCTGACTCTGATGGCAGGTGAGATTCTGCCCAGAAAGTGTGCATGAGAGGAATCACAATGAACTTTGACCTCGTTGATTTGGTTGTATTTGACAGTGAACTGACCTGAACTTCATTCCCTACATTAGTCTCCAAATATCTGACTTAAGTTAATGTGACTGTGCTTATGATATGGAGCATATCATGATTAATGCTTTCGGCCCAGTTCTCTGCAGTATTTAATGCTAATCTGGCATTACCTGCTGTTTTCTTCATGCAGTTTCTGCACAAATATTGGTAACATTTAAAAAAAAAAAAATAGCATTATGCAATGCTTGACAGATCATTAGGTAATGTTAAAAGTATAATTATTAAATTCAGAATTAATATTCAAGCCTATATATTGTTAAAAAGCATTTGCCTTTTTTGAACTTGAAACTTTTGCTCTCATTATATATAAATCATATAGTTTTTTTATGTATTTAGGCCTAATGGTGCATGCTCTTACTGGACAATTACACGCTCAGGTACGACTCAAAAAGCCAAAAACGAAATACAAACAAAAAAGTCTCCAGCATGAGCAACGCAAATGCAAGAAATCATGTATTATGCAGAGTAAAGCCCATAGTCGGATTGTTTGTGTCCATGTGAAAGTGGTCAGTGATGCATTTCTACACGTCTGGTTCAATTATTCATACGCATGTGGATTGAACATTGTTTTGTTGATCATCATCAGCTGGGAAAATACCATAAAATACACAAGGTTCCAAAATGGGGTTTTCCCATCTTTTTTACTTAGTATGAAGAACATTTTAAAAATCTAAAGAACCTTTTGTGCGTGAATGTCAAAACTTCTTTATGGAAACATCAATGTCAATAAAGAACCTTTTTTTTTTTTTTTTTTAAACAGTGAATCAGATGAATGAGTAGTTTGGAGACACCAGGGGTGAGAGGAGCTCTGACCTCTTCAGCAGGGTAACAGATGACATTAACATGACCGTCATGCTCTCACACACACACACACACACACACACTTTCATCTGCGCACATCGTGTTCCACATTTTTACATGCTTTAGCATGTGTGAATCAGGGACTCAGAAGTGAGCTAAATCTGACACAACGTCTCTTTGGTGACATGCAGGGACACTGACACGATTCTTTAGTAAATGGTGAAAGTTTTCTTTCAGTGTTTTGGCTTTGTTATTCAAAGCTTGAAGCGTGTTATGATGAACTTCACCGCTGGAGTCTGTGAATGTCGAGGAGATAATGAGAGTGGGACTCATCAGAGATAAACACACGCGTGTGACAGGCTCCTTCTGTCCGCTCTTGCACTATAAGTACGGCTTATTTTCTACTTCAAATTCCTGCGCTCCGACATATGACACATGCGTACTTAGTATGCATAACTTTCTGCTCAATATCAGGTCATTATAATCGGGTCAGTTAACGATGTTCTAATGAAGTTCAGTGGCCGATTCTTCCAAGCACACATTAAAACATTTATGCGCCGTTAAATAATTATTTAACCTTAATATTTCATATTATTATTATTATTATTAATATTGTATATAATTTATAGTATTACATTTATTGATTATTTCATATTGTTTATTAATCTAAACAATAGTTGTACACTATTATTTATTAGTTTTATAGTTCAGTCCTGTCGTATTTGATGCAGTCATAAACTCACAGACCCCAGCTGCTGTGCAGTCATTGTGTTTAACCCTTTATGAACTTTCTCAGTTTATTTTTAGCACATTATTTTAATTTGCATTGACAGCAGTGATGTAATATGTAATAAATGTGCATATAATTGTGATTCTAGCAGCTGAAAGCATCATATTGAATTCCAGCACATTAGAAAACACTAGTAAAGTTTTAGACGGATGTTGCTTACCTTGCGTTTTGTAAGGGGTCCTCGCCCTCTGAGTGTGTGTGTGTGTGTGTGTGTGTGTGTGTGCACAAAGACAGGACAAGTGTGCTGTGGCGTTGTGGTTGCGTTATCCAAACTGGAGCATTTGATGAGAGCTTGTGCAGCTCGTGATGGGGATCCAGAGCTCTGCCATCTCGACCTCACACGCACGCATTGTCCATTTCAGATTCATATCCAATGTTCCACTTGTTTTTTCATTCTTCCCATTTAAAAAGCGCATATATTCCAAATCAGAAACAGAGAAACGGCCCGAAACACTCACTCCAATTGAATGACCCTCTAGTGAATGAGTGGTGACTGAATCACAGCATCAGTGAGCTCGTGATGGGCAGAAAGTCATGAAGAAATACTTCAGTTTGGAGAAGTGCACACCCTCCACTCCTGATGGATAAAACACTGTCCTGTTTTCTTTCTGTACTCGCTCAGATCTTCTTGTCCCCCCAAAACGAGGGAGGAAAACGCCAGTTCTCTCTCGTGCACCTGCTTACTTCATCTTCATCTGCCATCAGATCTATCAGTACTGCACTTTTCTCATCTCATCTCTGTCTGTCTCTCTCGGTCTCTCTCACCCCTCCCGCTCTTTTTCTCCCTCCCACGGCACTAGCGTTCCAGCGTTTTGTCACTTGATGCTCTGCTGTGGTCATACGGACACACACACACACACACACACAGAGAGAGGGAGAACCTCACTAACTTTCTTCATCTTCCTCTATGAAAAGGTTTTTTATTTGCTTGTGTGTGTGAATGCAATTTCAGTGAGTGTCCGATCATTTCCCACAGCACTCGTGACAGTTTCATGACGTCTGAGGAGCTTATTTTACCACCAAATTACCATTAAAGTGCCATTACTGTAATGCTTCTGGATGTTTTATAATTCTTATTCCCACTACTGTAATATGGCAATTTGTAGTGCATTACAGTTAAACATTATAATATATTAATTTAAAGAACATAAAAGCGGTATAAATTAACAAATGCTATTATAATATTTTGTAATTTAAATTATTTTTACTGCATAACAGTAAAAAGTATTGTAGTACAGTAATTTTATTTAATTATAAAATCAGCAAACATTAAAGGCAGTACAACAAATGCTATTATAATGTATAAAATATATTAAAATTTAAACGGATAGTTCACCAAAAACTGAAAATTATCCCATGATTGACTCACCCTCAAGCCCTCCTAGGTGTATATGACTTTCTTCTTTCAGATGAACACAGAGTTATAAATTATTAATTGACGCAAATGTATTTTATATATATATATATATATATATATATATAGTTTTTTTTTTTTTTTTTTTTAAGGGTTAGTTCACCAAAAAATGAAAATGATCTCACCCTGTCTTTCTTCTTTCAGCCAAACACAGAGTTATATAAAATGTATATTAAAATAAAAATAATAAATAAATAATAATAATAATAATAATAGTAAATAAAAATAATTAATAAAAATATCCTGGCTCTTCCCAGCTTTATAATGGGAGTGAATGGTACCTGAGATTTTGAAGCCCAAAAAAAGTGCATCCATCCATCATAAAAGTAATCCATTCAGCTCCAGTGGGTTAATAAAGGCCTTCTGAACCGAAGCGGTGCATTTTTGGAATAAAAATATCCATATTTATAACTTTATAAACTATAATCGCTAGCATCAGCCAAGTCGAGCCAAGTCGAGTTCTGGCGGAAGAGTGACCTCTGACCCGATGCGTGACGTGGGATGTAGGAGTGATGTAATCTTAGGCATCTCTCGCAGTTCAAACAGGGCTGTGCAACAAACTCAAGTTCGTCTTATATCGAAATATTCCAACATTTTTCTTAAAAGTCGTCGTTTTTGACTTCTAATTCATGACCGCACTTCCGCGTTCGTCACTTACGCTATGTGTCCTACGTCATACACTGGAACTTGACTCATGAATGGAAGGACGGCTGTTGCCAGAAGCCAGTGATTACGGTTCATAAAGTTGTGAATATGGATATTTTTCTAACAAAAATGCACCACTTTGCTTCAGAAGGCCTTTATTAAGCTCCTGGAGCTGAATGGATTACTTTTATGATGGATGGATGCACTTCATTGAGCTTCAAAATCTAAGGTACCATTCACCCCCATTATAAAGCTGGGGAGAACCAGAATATTTTTATTAATTATTTTTATTTACTATTATTATTATTATTATTATTTATTATTATTATTATTATTTATTTATTATTTTTATTTTAATATACATTTTATATAACTCTGTGCTTGGCTGAAAGAAGAAAGACAGGGTGAGATAATTTTCATTTTTTGGTGAACTAACCCTTAAAAAAAAATAAAAATAAAAAAAAAAAAATATATATATATATATATATATATATATATATATATATATAGGGTTAGTTCACCAAAAAAAAAAAAAAAAATATATATATATATATATATAATACTTTTGCCTCAATTAACTCATCTAATTAATAGCTCTAATTAATACTGCTTATTAATAGTAAGTAAGGTTTTTGTAGCATTTAAGTTGAGGTATTGGGTAGGATCAAGGTATGTAGAATAAGGCAATAATATGTGGTTTTAAGTACTAATACACAACAAATATACTAGTAATATGCACGCTAATAAGCAACTACTTAAAAGTGAGAATTGAACCCTAAAATAAAGTGTTACATTGCTTAACTATAATAAATAAAGTTATATTTGTTAACATTAGTTAATGTTCGGTGAACTAACATGAACAAACTGTGAACAATTAGATTTTCATTAACGTTAACAAGGATTAATAAATTCTTTAAAATATATATTGCTCATTGTTATTTCATGTTTGCTAATGCATTTACTAATGTTAACAAATGAGACCTTATCGTATCGTTTTTATTTAATAATAAAATCAAATATATAAAAGACAAGTGCTATGCATTACAGTAATGCGACTGGATTTTATGTGCTCAAATCTCATGACAAGAATGTCACAATGCAAAAATATAGACGATGCACACACTGAACTTTAGTTCTTTTTTTTGGTATCACAAAAATACTGACACTGTAAATAATGGTGATGCTTTTCTTCCAGTTTTACCTCTTCATGCATTCAAGTATTTGCCACGACAGTTTTTGTGAAAAACACTAATTTTAGCTCAAGATTCTTGATACCTACCAAACATCAGCGGTTCTGTTTTTACCCACAAAACTGTGAAGATGTCAGTTTTCATTAAAACTGTTGTGAAAGTGTGTGTGTGTGTGTGTGTGTGTGTGTCCGGCAGGCAGGTTCTGAACACTTGAAGTCTCCATGGTGATTGGCACACCATCAGCGCTTTGAAGCGTTTTTAGGTGTTTCCTGGAGAGAGTCAGGGTCTCCATGGTGATCTAGAGCTCAGCTTTGAGCAGCATCACCGTTTCCAAAAATGAAACGGACAGATAGATGGAAATGTGAAGTACTGGAGGCTTAAACCAGAGCATCACACACACACACACACACACACACACACACACACCTGTTAAAGAGCTCTCACACTGTTGTTTTCATTAATGTCAATGAGGAGCTTTTCTATATTGCTAAAAAAAAAGAAATGCTTAACATTATTTTTTATACTTTTTAAAGAAAATGTGAATGTTGTTTTCCCATGCAAAACTTTCCACAATTGACCCTTCGCAAGCCCCGCCCCCTTTAGTTGCTATGTCCGACAAGTCATGCGCTCTCACGCCACACATCATGTTCTCACGCAGTGAAAAATACATCGAGGAGCAAAGAGACACTGACAACGTATGAAACAGTTTCATATTTAATATAGTGTAATTTTGTAAAGAAGTTGAATCAATAAATAGCGTCTAGTGTGTGTTTAATGTGTGGTGACAGATCGCTGTAGCTCCTCGTGAACCGATCATCTCTTCATACTAGTTCATTTATAGCATCAAATAAACATGAATGAACATCAGAAGGAATGTTGTTTCAAGCGCGGAAAGACGTTCAAGTTCACCAACGTTAATCTACTAACTCCCCTGACCGCTTTGACGGACAAAATGGCGGATTCTGGGTTCTGATTGGTCAGATCGCCTGTCAATCAGGATGTTGTGGGGGTTGCGATGTGATTAAGTAGTTTTGAGTGTTTTAGCACGTCGCAATGAAGTTTCTAGGGTTTGTTAGAGTGTTTCTAGGGGGTTGTTAGGGCCTTACAGGATTGTTTAAAGTGTTTTGAGTGATTTTATGCAGTTGCACAACAAGCTGCATGATTGAAGGAATGATTCAATAGCTCCCAAATCACTAACCTTAAGTAGGATCAATAATAACAGTAATACTTGACTAAAACCCCTGCTAACTAAGCAGCCGCCGGTTTTCTTAGCATCACTCTCCTCAGACTCCTGTGTTGTGTTCGCTTCTGGAAATGTAAAATAGAAGATTCTTGTCCTCCCACATGCAGACTATTGTTCTGAGAACACTCTCTCTCTCTCTCTCTCTCTCTCTCTCTCTCTCTCTCTCGCTCGTCTTTCTGCTCTATTTCAGGTTTTCAGGTTTAGTCTTAGACTCAATTCTGATCATTTCTCTTTCATAATATGCGCTTTCTGTTTCTTATCCGTTTTCTCTTCTCACACCTTCATATTTTGTTGTTCTTTTTGCGCGGTGATGCTTTTGTTCTGGGATACATTGAACATTCAGTGACTAAGTGTGACTCTCTCTGTCTGTTTGAGTGTGTTTGCCCAGCAGAATATTTTATTGCTCAGATGTTGCTCTTTTCGTTGGGCTGTAAGTGAGTTTAATAATACCACGCAGTATGCCACTGGGTCAATGACAAATAAAGCTTCAAAATAGGTATTTGTCAAAAAAAAAAATTATGTCATGCATGTTTTTGAGTCAGAACAATGTGTTTAAACAAGCTTCAGTTGTTAAATGCTTCCGCAATCTAGTTTCCAGCGATTTGTTCACTTTGACCTAATATTGGTTGGTTTAAATCAAGAATTTACATGGCAGTTTATATTAGCAACTGTAGATGGAAGTTGTGACCAATAAACGTTTATTTTCTATTAGTATTTTGACAAAAATATAGTATTTTAGTAGTACACCAGTATTTACGATCTGTGTATGATATGTGCTGTAAATGCAATGCAATTTCAATATATTATAGTGGTTCTTTTGTCACTGATATTATTTTAGAGGCTCTTAAACATGAAATGCACTGCTGTCCCTGTCTGGTGGGGCAAGTTGTCACATGGTCTATATTGGGGCAGGTTGTTACAATACTATCCATTTTTCCATTAATCCATCCATCCATTCACCCACCCACCCATTCATCCATCTATCCACCCATCCATCCATCCATGCATCCACTAATTTTTCCATCCATCCATTCACCCATTTTTCCATCCACCCATCTCTCCATCCATCCATTCACCCATCCATCCATCCATCCATCCATCCATCCATCCATTCATCCATTCATCCACCCATTCATCAATGCATTCATCCACATGTTTTTCCATCCATCCATCCATCCACCCATTCATCCACCCATTCATCAATGCATTCATCCTCCCATTTTTCCATCCATCTATCCATTTTTCCATCCACCTATTCATCTATCCATTTTTCCATCCATCCACCCATTTTTCCATCCATTCACCCATCCATCCATCCATCCATTCATCCACCCATTCATCAATGCATTGATCCACCTGTTTTTCCATCCACCCATTCATCCACCCATTCATCAATGCATTCATCCTCCCTTTTTTCCATCCATCCACCCATTTTTCCATCCATCCATCCATCCATCCATCCATTCACCCATCCATCCGTCCATCCATTCATCCATCCATTCATCAATGCATTCATCCACCTGCTTTTCCATCCATCCATCCTTCCATCCATCCACCCATTCATTCACCCATCCATCAATGTATTCATCAATGCATTCATCCACCCATTTTTCCATCCACCCATTTTCCCATCCATCCATTTTTCCATCCATCCATTCATCCACCCATTCATCAATGCATTCATCCACCTGCTTTTCCATCCATCCATCCATCCATCCATCCACCCATTCATTCACCCATCCATCAACGCATTCATCCATCCATTCATTCACCCATCCATCAATGCATTCATCCACCCATTCATCCTTCCATCCATCCACCCATTCATTGAGGTAACTGAAGTTTGTAAAATTTGACTTAGATGACATTCTCATGTTGAAAAACAACAGTAACTCATGTTTTGTTTATTCTTAAAATCCAAAAGTTTTCTTTTAGTAGTATGGGTAGTTAATCTGCAGTCATTATAATTAGTTAAACTTAATTAAACTTCCAGTTGAAGTCTATGGGGTGTTCTTCTGTAGATACTGTACTGTACTGAAGTGTGTGTGTGTGTGTGTGTGTGTGTGGAGATGAGAGAGGCAGACTCAGCAAGGTTAAAGAGAGAGACAGGTTGGGTTAAAGTTGACGTGGAGGGGAGCCTGTAGAGAGATGGAGAAAGACAGAAGTGAGGACAGAGGTGACAGCAGCGCGGATCTAATGGCCGATAGTTTTTCACACCCGCAGAGTCGTAATGACAGACTGAGATCAGCGCTAAACACCCTGTGACTGACAGAGACCCACACGAACTCACTCACGTGCGTCTCACAGAGACATGCCCAGGTCACTTTTCTAAACCATAAAGCAGTTCTGTATTTTGGCACCATTTTAGAGTTCATGCTTTTATCACATCATCAGACAATGATTATATAGTGATCATAATGATCATAATATATTTATATTGGGAATAAATGGAATATTTAAATTTGTTAATATTTTTTTAAATAGTAATTGATCATTTTTGTTTTGTTTTTGTTTAAACTTACAGTGACTGGATTAAAATTATATGAGTAATGAAATAAAAATAAATACATATTATGCTTTCCTATATTAAAATAATATATTCCTATATTAACATATCTTTTATATATACATATATATATATATATATATATATATATATAGATAGATGAATAACTATGATAAATAACTATAGATCCCCTTTGGAGCTGCAATTAATATGTAATATTCAAGTATTTGATATTTAATTACTGGTGAGCACAATAAACTCAATATCTATATTTATTATAAATCCATTGCTCCGTATCTGCACACACACACACACACACACGCGCGGGTCAGTGTCGAGTGTGTGAGTGTCGTGCCAGTTTCTCTGGTCGTGAGATTTAATGTGCTTCGACGGCTCCTGGGGGCGGATCTTCCCTCTGATTGGCCGTTTCTCAGCGGGGCTCTCCACGAGTGTGCCAGGTCTGTGCCAGCCCCGGAGCATCATGGGAAAGTTTGGACAAGAGAATGTCCTCTTTTGCTCTCTTTTTACCACCTGTTTGTCCCTTAATGTTTTCTTGGCTGTAAACTTCATCAGTTTTTAGTGCTAATTTTAGCCTCCTTAGCATTAAGTACCTCTCACGCCGGAGAGAGACGTGTGTGTGTTGAAGAGATAAATCAAGAGAGTGATGTGTTTCTGCCTGTGCATTGACAAGTGTGTGTGTGTGTGTGTGTGTGTGTGTATGTGACTGGTGCTATTTGTAGCTAGTTAGGCTCTCAGGGAGTTAAATCCATCTGCCAGCAGAACCCAGTTTAGTCCAACTCACACACACACACACACACACACACACGCACACACACACTGCAGCCAAGAGATCTGTTCCTGTCCGCATTATTTTAGGTCTTGATGAGTTCTTTCAGAAAATTGCTGATACAAAGTTTGCATCAAAAATATAGTTCTTAAACTAATGCAGTTGTTGATCTCAGTAATGGAACATTGAAGTTCTGTTTGTGGCAGATGACTTTACTATGGACTGGTTGAAAGGGACAAAAAACATGTTGTTCATCAGTTAAAATGCTTTACATGTTTATAACTCGAAACCTAAAATATTTGTGGTTTAACTCGTTTTTATCGATGCTTTTCAACGAGAGATAAAAAAAAAGGAAAAAGACAATAAATCAACATTTGTGTTTAAAATACAGTTCTTACTCTCTGAATCAGTCAGAAAATATATATGCCAACCCAAAACTATAATATTGAGATTTATGTGCATCCTGCAGCCACTGCAAACACACGGTGAGGAAAGACGTTTAGATGTTTCAGACTAACTTCATTTACCAAGGCATACAAATTCTGTCTGTTTTTACTGACCCTCTTGTGGATCCAAACCTGTATGTTGGCATTTTTGGGGATATTTTTGAATACTTATTACACAGCATTTTTTCACATGTTGACACTTCATAAGATCATGTTTGTCGAGCTCCAAAAAGCACCAAAAAATGCAAAAATGGTACTGTGTTGTAATTCTCCCTTCTCAAACAGTTTGATTGACAGGCGATCTGACCAATCATAACCCCGAATCCGCAATTTTGTCCGTCAAAGCGGTCAGGGGAGTTAGTAGATTAACGTTGGTGAACTTGAACGTCTTTCCGCACTTGAAACAACATTCCTTCTGATGTTCATTCATGTTTATTTGATGCTATAAATGAACTAGTATGAAGAGATGATCGGTTCACGAGGAGCTACAGTGATCTATCACCACACATTAAACACACACTAGACGCTATTTATTGATTCAACTTCTTTAAAAAATTACAATATTTCAAATATGAAACTCTTTCATATGTCTGTTGCCGTGATGTATTTTTCATGATGTGTGGCGTGAGAGCGCATGACTTGTCAACATAGCAACAGTAACTAAAGGGGGCGGGTCTTTGCGAAGGGTCAATTGAACAATGCCAATTTTGAATTTAGGGTGTGAAGGCAGATAAGGCATGAGATTCAGAGAGAGGCAAAATGACTAGTGAGCTATTTAAATGTCAGTCTGTTCTTCAATCTTCCACATGATTTCAGAAGAGGTTAATGCATTTTCTTTTTAATGCTGTTTTCTGTTTTATTTGCAGCTTCTCAGATATGATAATCGACTGTGAAGGGCCGTGGCCACCATAGACAAATTGTCCCCCCCACCCACCCAAATATTTGACATTTCTTAATGCTGCTCTCCATTACACACCGCTCTGTTTGTTGTTAGGATGACCTCAGTGGTCCAACAGCGCTCAGAAATGTCAAAATGACGACCAATCAGAACAAAGAAGGAGGGGTTTAATATTCACTGAAGATGGATGTGAATTCCAATGCGACACTTTTAGTTTTTACAGTGAGAAGTGTGTGTGGTAAGATATAAGAAGCTAAACATTGAATAATAGACAACTGTTTTATGATGGAAATGATCTTTTTTATGGAATTTCTCCATTTTGAACTGAAAATATGCTATCATTTCAATGATAGTATACTGAATGTAACAAGACAAGAGGTATTTTATACATACAAGAGTGAATGTGTGCATATTTTTAGAGTTGTCAAATGTACTGACTTGTACCTACCAAGTCTGTACTGAGCTTTTAAAAATGTGAGGCTTTAAGCGGCATTGAGCGGATTCGTAAACGCCTCCGATTGGCCATTGTGTTCACGCGCTCGGTGAAGAGTGTCATTTATGACTATTTACAACGTTTTTGAAGCGTTGACCATTGTAGCCAATCACAGACGTATCTGATGAGCGTGTGAAGGTGTTTATAAACCCGCTCAAAACCTTACATTTTTAAAACCTGAACTTTTGACAACTCGACATATTTTTAAATGAAATATTATTTGCGAAAAGTTTAAATGGACTACTTCACAACTATAGGCTATAATTAGACCTCTAGAACTTGTTTTTGTAACCTTAAATCCGTCTTAATATTTTAATTATGTAATTTCTTTAAATAAAAAGAAATTAAAAGAAGCAACTTTGGTCCCCCCAGTATTCAGGACATGGTTGTATATTGCAGACAATACAATAAGTTCAAACTGGATTCAAACTTTGTGTTCATAATAGATAACAGCAGGTTTGGAGTGATAGATTTGTGTGGTTGACTATTGATCTAGAGTGGTGTGAATGGACGTTCAGCGTGAGATGCACATTTAACGCAGCAGGTCTCTGGCAGTGTGTGTGTTTGTGTGTGTTTGGTAAATGGGTTGGTCAGACATATGCCGACTGGCTGAGGCATATGGTGGAGTGACAGGAAGGTCTAACTTCAGGCAGTTCACAGAGAAAGAGAGAGCATGATGTAACTGTGTTCATTGAATTTATTTAGCAATGAAATACTAAAACACAGACAAAACTAAATATTCATATATAGATTAAATGTTTTTGTTTTAATGAAGAAACAAGCAAATTCTCATTTCTTATGATTCTGAGGTGATCTGAACACAAGATTTACTCACCTGTTTTTGAATTTATTTTACATGAGTTTATTCGCTATTATTTAAAATGTTATATAATATCACAGTAGGAAAGAGTACTATAGTATTTGTTCAAATGCTGAGTAAATAGCTTGGTTAATCAGTTTGTTTATTCAATATTGTATAATTGTATATATGAATATTGTAATTGAGGAGTGTCCTTCCACCGTCTGATACCATGATAAATGTGTGGTTACAGTATGAGCAATACTGTGTTGATGAATGCATGTGTTGTGCTGTAAAGTGTGTGCGTGTGTGTGTGAGGGTATTCCCTACGTTATGGGGACCAAATGTCCCCACAGGTATAGTAATATGTTGATCTTGTGGGGACATTTTTTTGGTCCACATGAGGAAACAAGCTTATAAATCATACAGAATGATCTTTTTTGAAAATGTAAAATAGCAGAACATTTTGTGTGATGGGTAGGTTTAGGGGTAGGGGTAGTGTAGGAGGACAGAATGTACAGTTTGTACAGTATAAAAACCATTACACCTATGGAATGTCCCCATAAAACATGAAAACACAAGTGTGTGCGTGCGTGTGTGTGTGAGCGTATGTGTGTCAGCGTGAGTGTGTGTGTGTGTGTGTACGTGTGTGTGCGTTCCTGTGTGTGTGTGTGTGTGTGTGTGAGCGTGTCCGTGTGTGTCAGCATGTGTGTGTGAGCATGTGTGAGCGTGAGTGTGTGAGCGTGTTTGTGTGTGAGCGTGTCCGTGTGTGTGTGAGCGTGAGTGTGTGAGCGTGTTTGTGTGTGAGCGTGTCCGTGTGTGTGTGAGCGTGAGTGTGTGAGCGTGTTTGTGTGTGAGCGTGTCCGTGTGTGTGTGAGCGTGTGAGCGTGTTTGTGTGTGAGCGTGTCCGTGTGTGTGTGAGCGTGAGTGTGTGAGCGTGTCCGTGTGTGTGTGAGCGTGAGTGTGTGAGCGTGTTTGTGTGTGAGCGTGTCCGTGTGTGTGTGAGCGTGTTTGTGTGTGAGCGTGTCCGTGTGTGTGTGAGCGTGTGTGTGTGTGAGCGTGTTTGTGTGTGAGTGTGTCCGTGTGTGTGTGAGCGTGTGTGTGTGAGCGTGTTTGTGTGTGAGCGTGTCCGTGTGTGTGTGAGCATGAGTGTGTGAGCGTGTTTGTGTGTGAGTGTGTCCGTGTGTGTGTGAGCGTGTGTGTGTGAGCGTGTCCGTGTGTGTGTGAGCATGAGTGTGTGAGCGTGTTTGTGTGTGAGCGTGTTTGTGTGTGAGCGTGTCCGTGTGTGTGTGAGCGTGTGTGTGTGTGAGCGTGTCCGTGTGTGTGTGAGCGTGTGTGTGTGAGCGTGTTTGTGTGTGAGCGTGTCCGTGTGTGTGTGAGCGTGTTTGTGTGTGAGCGTGTCCGTGTGTGTGTGAGCGTGTGTGTGTGTGAGCGTGTCCGTGTGTGTGTGAGCATGTGTGAGCGTGATTGTGTGTGAGCGTGTGTGTTCGTGAGCGTGTCCGTGTGTGTGTGTGTGTGTGTGAGCATGTGTGAGCGTGATTGTGTGTGAGCGTGTGTGTCCGTGAGTGTGTGTGTGAGTGTGTGAGCATGTGTGAGCGTGAGTGTGTGTGTGAGCTGGTCATATCTGGGCTGTTGCATCATTCGTTCATTCTCCCAGGCTTTGCTGAAATGCAGTGTTTCCGCTCCGTGTCCGGACCCCTCATTCCCTCTTTGTTCCCGTCAGTGCACATGGATTTAGCCGGACTAATTCAGTGCTTATCCATCACAGCACGGCTTGCAC
This sequence comes from Zacco platypus, assembly GCA_038088235.1. Classification (NCBI taxonomy): domain Eukaryota; kingdom Metazoa; phylum Chordata; class Actinopteri; order Cypriniformes; family Xenocyprididae; genus Zacco; species Zacco platypus. The sequence continues at coordinate 2,818,369 of CM076065.1, forward strand.
TTTTCCACGGGCACTGAACCTCCGCGTGGGTCACAGTAGGGCGAGACGTGCTTCTCATTTGATTCACTAAAATCCCACAAAACTGAGAAGTTGTGATTGTGACAGTAAGATTATGAGGACTTTGTTTTCTTTTCTTGAACAAATTTTAAGTTCAGCAGTTCAGAGTTCTCGTAAATGTGTTTAAATGTGAGTTTAAGCGACAGGAGCATGTGATGACCAGCAGTTACTGCTGTCTCTTTGTCTCTTGGACACACTTAAACGCATCACACCAACACACTGCTGCTCTTTAGTCATTCTCAGTTCGGTTGTCATGGATACTGCCACATACACTGCCAGAAATATTTTTTTTTTAATTTAAAAGCTTCATTATGAGAAGGAGCCGTCCACCACACTTACTTATCCTCTGTAGTCATCAGTTAATATCATAAAATCATTACACCAGACTTCAGTGTCACATGATCAAAGGTCACATCAGGTACATCAAACCTGTGGACATGAATAGCTCAGAAGCTGGACTGTGTGTGGTTTGACCGCAGGGTGTCAGCGATCGGATGATCCCTCGCGGGGGTGACGCTCCCATCAGCGGCCCTGCGGAGGTCCTGTGTGTGTGTGTGTGTGTGTGTGTGTGTGTGTCAGCCATCATCTCAGACTGCAGCCAATAACATACAATAGCTTGAAGACAACAAATGAGTAACAGATATCCAAAAAGGATTAGTAAATTAACACACACTCATCAACAGAGGGAATATCAATTAGTTGTGTAGAGTAATGTAATTAGAAAAGTCTGTATAAGGTTACAAATTTGTGTGTGTGAGTGCAAATGAATTTGTGAGATCATCTTACGAAAATGACTCGTACGCCAACGCAGAGCAGATCTGTCAATCACTTCTGATTGTGTGAGTGTCAAGGAAGTAGTCAAGATCAACGTTACTGCGCAAGAAAAAAGCAATAAATCATTATTAGCATAAAGGAAAAGTCTGTTTTCAATATTTTCATGTTTTATTTTAATGCTAGGATGCATTTTCTGAATGCAAATGTCTTATAAGAAAATGAATTCTGTTTTAAGCAGCTTCTTGCATTGTGATGTTTTTTTGTGCAAAAAATTTGTTTAAATATCATGAAAATAATGTAAAAAAATGTCCAAAAATAGGCTTAATTTTCTGTATGCAAATGTAATTTCATATTTCACCCAAAATCAAAAGAAATAAAAAAGAAATAATATTTTACACAAAGAATTTTCAGGACAGTTTTTCAGGACTTTTTTTTTGCATTAAACGTCATGAAAATAATTTTTATTGTAATATCAAAAAAAAATACTTAATTGGTTTGTAAATAGTGTAAAAATGTCAAAAATAGATTGTCTGTAAAATTTTCTGTAAAAAATGTTTCTTTTGATTTTTGTGTGTGTATATATGTATATATATATATATATATATATATATATATATATATATATATATATATATTCTTTCTTTCTTTGCGATTCAGCCTATTCTTCTGAAAACAGCTGATCAGAAAACAGGCTGAACTGGAGTCCGAGTGCTCTGCAAAAACAGGGAAAGTTTGCTTTACCTGCTCAGCACATTCACTGCAGGGTTAAACACGTTTCTGCAGTTTCACATGACTGTAGGGCCATTATAGTGCTGCCCCGTTTTTAGAAAGCCCCAAAATACTACCTGGACACATCACACACACACACACACCTGCCTCTCGGTACATGTCCCTGGTTGATGCCCAGGTGTCACACACACACACACACACACAGAAATGCACATGCAGAACGCTTCTGTTTGCTCATCCTTGTGTTTTTCCCCTGCTAGTTTGGGTTATTTTCATCTGTGCGTCTTTGGGCAGAAAAGTAGGCCTTTCCCATGGTGCCTTTCTCTCTTTCTTATTCTCCAGCTTCATGAGAAGCTGATGTGGTGTTTGCGAAGACAAGAATTCTCAGATTTGGTGATACGATCTTAACACTAGTATTAATACTGGTGTGTAATTACTCTTGCAGTGTTTTGACTATGAATGTGAAATGAATGATGCATCACAAACACATGCTGAAGGACGACCGGAGATCACGAAGACGGGAGGCTGCAGAAACCGCCTAACAACCACAGAGAAACCCGTTAAAAATACATAGCAACACCCTGGCAACCATCCACAACACCCTAGTATTGTGAAGGTGAGCTTTACACAGACAAACAACTCAAGAAAATGGCAAAATCTAGTTTTCTTTCAAGACAAGTTTTGAAATACTTGATCATCTTTTATGCAACTTTTACAGATAATACATTGAAGTGAATAAAACCATAAAAAATAATATTTGTCAAGTATTAATTAATTCTTGATCCTCTTTTACTAGTAGTATATATAAAACCAAAATAATATTAATGTTTCTCTTATGGTTTTGATAAAATTAATATTTTTCTAGATTAATGTATAGATTTGCTTAGCTCTAGTTTGAGCACAGAAGTGTCTCTAGAAGTGAGGTAAATATGTTAAAACTCTCTTTTGGGATATTCAGGAATATTCTCAAAGATGAAAATGATTTATAACAAAATAACTGTACTTTTAAAAATCGCAAACTTTGTTTTTAGTGTTTGTGTTAGTCTGTGGTCATTAAAATTCTCTTTATATATGGTATGTCCTCATTTAGATAATTAAATGTGTGTTTGTTTCCTGTCATCAGATCATGATATCCACTGTGTGTGTGTGTGTGTGTGTGTGTGTGTGCACGCGCACTGTGGGTCACATGATATCCCTGCAGTTACAGGACGAGAACAAGTTGAGATTCCAGAGGTTTCCAGGTGTGTGCTGCTGATATTTTGGGTGAGTTTGCTGGACATAATATCACCCAATATTATATATATTATATATTTTTTTACATTAATAACAATTTTCTCATTATAGAGCCAACCCTAATCCTACAGTTGAAAGGAAATAATTTTTTTAAATAATTTTCTATACTTCTTTAACTTTGTGTGTGTGTGTGTGTGTGTTAGGCCCATATCTGTTCGTTATGCTACTGTTTGTTTCAACACTAGCAACACACACACACACACACACACATATATATATATATATATATATATACCTCCGGTTAACTGTCTGACATCTTGCAGGACACTGTCATCTCACAAAGCAACAGAAATAAACAAAACAAGCTTGGACAGGAGTAACACACACACACACACTGACCATCTCTTCGTCCTCTACCTTGTCATAAAGCATAAATCTGAAAGTTTGGAGGAGATGAGCACCTTCAGAGAGATAGAGCACCTTTACTGTCAGACGGTCTCAATCTCTCTAGACAGACAGAGATACACCTCTTATAAGAGCTCATAAATAAATAAACAAGACCCTAAAGTCATCTCCTGATATTTGATGCGTCATAAAGTGATATAACATGGAAACACACACACTTCATTTCCAAGTACTGAAACATTTTCAGTTTATTTTCGAAGCTGTCGACTGTATAATGAACATGCTGCTTATTTTGCCTTAGAATGCTTTTAATTTAGAAACACAGCTAAGAAGTTTATAGATTTCACTTCTTCTTTGTGCTACGTTTCTTTTTTTGTCTTGGTTTTGCTTGTCTGTGTGTTTGTGTGTTTCACAGCATATGGCCTGAAATTAAAAAATAATGCTTCATTATGTGGTTCTGCTGGCAAATTGTGGAGATGATCATTATAAGATCATTCATGAAAATATGATAGACATATTTTAAGGGATTTATGTCTGGTAACTGTAACATAAAACGTGCACGGATGAGTTATAGTACAGGCTTTAATGTCAACTCCTATTTTAAAAGTTGATATTTGTTTTGTAAGGATTGATTCTCTGATCGGTATATATTTGAATGGGCATGTTTGTGTGTGCCTTTGTAACATGACCTGGTGTAACCCATCAGTGTGTACGAAGTTATTACTTAATAACCGATGTAAAGCCTCTGAATCGCTGCAGACTGGATGACGATCATCATGGTTACACGTCTGAAGCGCCGTCACCAGGGGAATGAGTGACAGCTGCTCCAGCCCATAGTTCACACAGCTGATGCTCCAACACAAACACACTCGCAGCGCTTGACATACGACACAAATACAGGTGTCACACTGATGACAAGAGCATAAAATTGATTAAAATCATTTTTAAATCAATGTTTTATCTATTACCACAGACAGTTACATTGACTTGTGTACTGTAATGCACTTACAAACGAGGAGCTACAGCGATCTGTCACCACACATTAAACACACACTAGACGCTATTTATTGATTAAACTTCTTTAAAAAATTACAATATTTTAAATATGAAACTGTTGTTGTGTCCTCTTTGCTCCGTGATGTATTTTTCACTCCGTGAGAACATGATGTGTGGCGCGATAGTGCATGGCTTGTCGGACATAGCAACAGTAACTAAAGGGGGCGGGTCTTTGCGAAGGGTCAATTGTTCACTCTAAAAACTGCTGGGTTAAAAACAATCCACATTGGGTTGAAAATGGACAAACCCAGTGATTGGGTGGTTTTAACCCAGCGGTTGGGTTAAATGTTTGCCCAACCTGTTGGGTAGTTTTATTTAACTCAACTATTGTATAAAAATTGCTATATTGCTTGCTTAAAATGAACCCAAAATAAGTTGGAAATTAAAAATCAGACACAAAATTACTAGAGGCAACAGTAATAACCAAAAAAGTGAACATTTATTAATAAGCAATTTAATAAATGTTAATTTCCAACAATTTAGGCTTCATTTTAAGCAAGCAATACAGTAATTTTTAAACAACACTTGAGTTAAATAGAACTACCCAGCAGGTTTGGCAAACATTTAACCCAACCGCTGGGTTAAAACGACCCAATGGCTGCGTTTGTCCATTTTCAGCCTGACGTGGGTTGTTTTTAACCGAACATTTTTTAGTGTGAATGGGGTTTTGCTCCAAATAAACACTCCAATATATCCAATATCGAAGCGCTTTAGAGAGTTCCTTCAGATCCATACACCAAATGACACATGGAAGATGAAAATTTGGTTGAAGACTATTTATATTTATTCAGAAGATATTTTGGAGAATGTGGCTATGAAAACTACTATGAAAGTCGATGGCTTCAGTCAACTGTTTGGTTACTCCAATTTTTCAGTCTCTTCAGTGTTCAACAGAAGAAAGAAACTCATACAGGTTTGGAACAACTTGAGGGTGAGTAAATGATGACAGAACTTTCATTTTTTTGGTGAACTATTTACATTCAGTTTATGCTAGCAACTGTAAATGGAAATTAACGGACTAATAAACTCACAGACGGCATCTAAAACTGTACATTTATAGTTAATAGTAGTCGCATGATCTCATAGCTAACTTGAGACTTTTCTAGAAACGTATAACCTTTCTATTGAGCTGTATAATGCTTTTCAGTTTATACAATTTCTTCTTTTCATTTCTTTTTCTGTCTGTCTTTTACACAAGTCACTATAACTCAGCATCAGATGGCTCTTCTCTTCATTCTGTGCGTCTGTCGTTCCTTTACGGAAAGAGTGCAGTCATCCTGCATTAGGACTGTCGTTCCCGAGAGGAAACCGGGAGCGCTGCGAGCTTTTAAAGACCTTTAACTCTCTCTCTCCATTTCTCTCTCGCACTCTTTTATTATCAATGTAGAGTTTTACAGGGTTGACAGCTCTTGAAGTGTGTGTGTGTGTGTGTGACAAGGTCAAGGGCTGAGCGATTCTTGGATTTCAGGCAGCATGAGGACAGGACGGGCCGCCGTCAGAGGTCACGCTCTGCGTAAGGAGACCTTTCCCTTTTCTCTTAGCATTAATGACTCTGACGACCTCCTGACCTTTACCTGAATGAGTGGAATGAGTGTCTGTTTCAGGAGTGAAATTAATGAGCAGAAATGCCGGGGCTTGTAGGATTTCTTCTGGGAGAGAGAAACTTTAATTAACAAATCCAATTTAGACGTAATTAATCTTATTTGGAAGAAGAATACGAGACAAAAGTGTACTGTGGTGTCACGGTAATGCCATGGAGCTTATGGTGTATGACAGTACTGATTAACATATATACATATACTGTCATATGTGTATATATATATATATATAAATATATATATATATATATATATATATGTGTGTATGTATGTGTATATATATATATATATATATATATATATATAATGCTATTTACATATAAATAATTCAACAAAGGTGCATTAAAAAGTGATCAAAGTGACAGTAAAGACATGAATAAGTTCTTTTGAACTTTCTATTCCTCAAAGAATCCTTAAAGTTCCACAACAATAATCAGAAATGTTTCTTGAGCATCAAATCATCATATCAGAATGACTTCTGAAGGATCATGTGACCCTGAAGACTGGAAAATTCAGCTTTGATCACAGGATATAAATTACATTTTAAAATATATTAAATATATAATAACAGAAAACAGTTATTTAAATTGTAATAACATTATTTTTACTGTATTTTTGATCCCAAACCTTTTGAACTGTAGTATATATTGGTTACAAGATATACTGTATCGATATAATAAACAGATCTGTATAAATTATACAGAACAGTCAGTCAGTCTGCTATAGTTAATCTGCTTAATTTTGCATTTATAAGTAGATTACTGTAAACTAGCCTGATTAATTCACAGCTACTTACAAAATCAGTAAATAAATGTACAGTACATTAAATATTGACCTGAAATTATACATAAAATCAATGCTTTGTAAAGATAAAATGGTGTTGTATGAAATAAAAACACACTTGTTTCACTACAATAGTGAGGATATTGCAAAGACTTCCATTGATTTTATATCATGTTAATGATATTATGATATTTTCCTAACCCAAACCCTACCATCACAGAAACATGTGCAAAACACTAGATTTAAATTAAAACACATGTTGGCTGATTTTTAAGCCTTTTTAACTTGTGAGGAACACTAAAATGTCCTAGTCAGATGTCATACTATTTCACTATATAACTGAGGAGATTTGTCCCTCACAAGTATAGCCAAACCTACACACACACACACACACACACACGTACATGGAGGTATCTGGCCACAGATGCGTTTTTCCATTTCTCTCTTAATGAAACTGCTGCACCTCTGATCATCTCCTCTGTTTCACCCCTCTCTCACTTTCACTGGGCGACCACGGCGACGGCATCCCTTTCTCACCCTCCTCATCACCACCCCGACCCACTCAGCCCGTAAACCAAACCGCCAGAACCCACATCAAATATTAACTGCCCCATTAATGAGTTTTCCATCGCTCGTACACACACACACACACACACACACTGCCGTAATTAACGGAAAGCACTTACCACGTATCACTACTTAAATTTACTCCGTGACCATAAGTGAGCTCAGAGAGAGAGACAGACAGTTTTCAAGTCCCTGAAGAACAGCGTCACGTCTCAGCAGGGAAGATCATGTGTCATACACGACATGCATGTTTACATCCAATCTGCAAGAAAAGGATGCTGCATTAATATTCGATGTGTGTGTGTTGGGGGGACGGGGTATGTGGGTGTGTTAATATTTCATGTCATTATCAAGTTACTCGTGAATGTGCCTGTTCTGACCTAAAGTCTGTGTGAAACTACTGCTTGTTTGGCTCTTTGCGGCCCCTGCACCACTGAGCTCAAGTGGAACGTAATTGGGGGCTTGTCTGGGATTTGAACCCGGGACCTCTGCATCTGAAGCACGACGCATATGCTAGCGGGAGTGTAACACAGTTCGTAAATATGGGAAGAAGGAGGCGGGAGCCGGCGAACATTCAACGTAATTTTAATCAAATAAATAAACAAACAATAAAACAAAAGTAAAATGGTGGCAGTTCCTCACGGAGACCCACACAAACATAATAAAACAACACAAAATCCAGGCCTGGTCCTCTCTCCTCCTTCACTGTCGTCGCTCCTCTTTTATGCTTCCGGAGAGACACGAGACCGGTGTAGCGCGCAGCTGACGCTCATTATCACTCGAGTCACCGGCCTCGCGCCGTTCCCTCACGGCTCTCGCCCGCCCTGCTCGTCACAGGGAGAAACAATCATTTTCTCTTTAGATGTACATTCTATAAACTGGATATAAATAGAAATATTTTTGAAAGGAATCTCTTCTGCTCACCAAGCGTGCATTTTTCAAATATACAGTAAAAACTGCTATTGACAAATATTATAATTTAGCAAAAAGAAAGAGAAAAGGCAAAGCTGTATTTCCAGCATCATTCCTCCAGTCTTCAGCGTCACATGACCCTTCATCATTCTGATATGATGATTTGCTGCTCAAGAAACATTTATGATTATTATCGGCATTGAAAACGGAGATTTAATATTAATATTTTTATTAATATAACTGTGATGCATTTCTTTTGTCAGGATTCTTTGATGAATAGAACAGAATTCATTTGAAATATGAATATTTTGTAACATTATAAATGTCTTTGCCACATTTTTGTATCGATTTAACGCAAAACTGAACATGCTAAAATTAAAATTAAACCATAAACAATGTGTTACTTGAAATAAAATAAACATTAAAAACCCAATTTATTTGATTTCAGCTAGTTTCCTGACTAAAACTGAAATAAATATTAATAAAAATGTTAATTATAACGTTACTAAAACTTGAACAAAAAATTTAATTAATATAAAAATAAAACTATAATAGTATCTCATTTATACTAAAATTACACTGATTTGAATGTAACATTTTACAATAAGGTTCAATAGTTAACATGAAGTAATAATGAACTGCACTTATACAGCATTTATTAATCTTTGTTAATGTTAATTTCAACATTTACTAATACATTATTAAAATCTTGTTAACATTAGTTAATGCACTGAACAAATAATGAACCACTGTATTTTCATTAACTAACATTAACGTAGATTAGTAAATGTATAATGTATTGCTCATGGTTAGTTAATGCATTAACTAATGTTTAACTAATGAACCTTATTGTAAATAGTTTCCATGTTTTGCAATAAACCTAAAACATTGGCATTATACTTGCATTCAATATTTTGATTAATCATTGCATCATTCATAATGTTTTTTGGGATAAGTAGTTAATAAGTAATTATAGAGAAAATGCTTAGGGAAAAAAAGCGGCTGGAAATCACTTATTTTTTGCAGTTTTTCCATTAAAAAAATGTTGTTTCCAAACTGTTTGTTACACGGCAAACCATTTGGAACAGTTATTATGGTTATTCTGTCTTAGAAAACAAGTTTAACCACTTTTCTCTCATCATTCATCCTGTTCCAAACCTCTAGGACTTTCTCTCTTCTCTTTATGTAGTTTTATGCTGTGTTTGACTTGACTTTTATTATAAAGCAGCTTGAAGATTCTTTAAAACATCTTATTTTATTTTCCACAGGTGAAAACAAAAGTCTTGGACTGTCATGAGGCGGAGTAAAACATGGCAGAATTTCATTTTCAGATAAACAATCCCCCTTTTTTTTTGAAGGTTTGGGATGAAAGTGTTCCTCACTTAAATATCACTCAAATACACACAGATATAGTCTGAACCAGAGTAATCGCTCCGGAGGAATCTGTCCTGAGAGAGCAGTTAAGACATCACTTAAAGCTATTAGTGTATCGCGGTTACAATGAGTGTCTGATTCGCTGACTTCATGAAAAGAGACGAGAGAGAGAGAGCGAGGGAATGCGTCTTTTTGTATTTGCATGCTGGAACAGCAGAGTGTTCTAAATGTCTTTACAGATGAAAGACAATTAAGTCTTTAGTCATCTAATTACATGCTTTCTCTCTCTCTCTTGCTCCGTCTCTCCCACTCATAACCATTTCTATTTCCAGAACTGATGTGTTATCAAGTTCCAATGCACGAAATATTACGTTTTAACAGGTTATATACAGGAATCTGGGTTTAGCGGTGATGTGATATAAGCTCTAGATGAGCTGTGATGCGAATGTGAAATGACAGTTTTATGGGTCAATACGGTCAACGTGAAAACGAAATTAACCCTTTCTTGCATGTTGCTGGTTTTATGTGTTCTTAAGCACACAATGTTAGTCTTTGTACTCGCTCTGCCTCTGAAACAACTTTTCTTTCAAACCCCTCATTTTCAACGCCACATTGATCCAGTGAATTCCCAACATATTAAATCATTTTTCTCCTGCATATCCTCTTTCATTCATAATAAGATCTCTAGATGAAATTCAAATGGATTGCGGTTGGTTTCAATTTGACTTTAAGGATGTGCTGAATGTTTCATAGCTCATGCATCAGATGCTTAATGACCACAGTTTTATTTAGTATTGCGTGTGCACTATCGTTCAGAAGTTTGGGATTTTTTTTAACCCTCTGGTGTTCTTCACGTGTCGGTCAAAAATGATTTTTTTATTTTTTCAATGAAATGAATGTACTATTTTAATTTGATAATGTTTTTTTATTTGTCATTTTGTATTTTTATTGAAATTTAATGGTACTAAATTATATTTATGATGTAGTTATAATTCATTTATTCACTTTTTGAGCATAGACTTGAATTTGAACTCACGCTTTAGAGCACAGACTTCATTCTGATCTCTTTTCAGAGGCGATTCTTGGCAAATTATTGCTGAACTGATTTTTTTAAAGTTTAAATTTTTTTTAAAGTTTAAACTTTAAATGTAAAAGTTACAGAATTTTATGTTTAAAATTAAAAATAAAAAAATAAAATAAATTTAAATTAAAAAATGCACAAAAGGCTGCATATATTTGATCAAAAGTACAATAAAAATGTGAAAATTGTGAAATATTATTATAATTTAACCTGTTAACTCCCAACCCCCCATTTTTTTGTAAGGACATGAAAATGCACACTCCAAACTTGAACGGTTATAATTCAAGAATGCTTTGGAATACAGACATTTAAACAAGACATTTGGCAGATTATTGTTGAAGTAAATTATTAATGTGAAACGGTTATAGAAGTTAAAGTTTATCATAATGTAAAATCATTTATATAAAATATATATATTTTATAAAACATGTTTACTTTAAAAACTGCAAGAAAATGAGTGATATGAACCATACATGTCCATAATTTTCATACAATTTATAAACTAGGCATCCTATATAGAAGAGGTTTGGAAGAATTTGTTATGAATTCAACCTCTAATAAACACATAAAAACAACATGTATGTGGGTTATAGCTCACCGTCACATCACAAATGACGAATATTTTAAATATTCAAAACATTTTCAGACCTTTTTTCTCAAAAACTTGAATGGATGTTATCATTTGAACTCATAGCAAGAAAACAAACAGGTTTCTACCAATCTTTCATGATTTTTCATCGCTATTTCAAAATAAAGGTCTGAACGTGCCTTATGGGTATGAAAATATTGTTGCAAATTGATAAATTACTGCTCCTCTGTAATATATTTTGAAACTCCGTCACCATATGAAAACTAGAGATTGTAAGCATTCAAATGACGTATAGTTTGTCAAGATTAGTTTAGGTTCAGTGTAGGATATCACTGTGTTAAATATGTAATGGCTGTGGGCCGATAACACTTAACAGGTAAAAATAAATGTTTTCTATATGAATATATTTATATCCTGTGATCAAATCTGAATTTTCCAGTCTTCAGTGTCACATGATCCTTCAGAAATCATTCTGATATGATGATTTGATGCTCAAGAAACTGAAGGATCATGTGACACTGAAGACTGGAGTAATAAATTTTAACATATAAACACATAGAAAAGAGCTGTATACAATATTGCCATTTTTACTGTACTTTTGATCAAATAAACGCAGCCTGGTGAGCATACAAGACTTCTTTCAAACACATTTAAAAAAAAAAATCATAATTATTCCAAACTTGGGAAATGTCGTGTAATTCTGATTGACTCATTTGTCCCAGAATGTCAGGCTCATTGTCGTCTTGATAGGCATGTGTGATCCAGTGTAATCTCTGCTGTAATCTAGTCCAGTCTCAGTCTGTAATCTAGTTGTGGAGCTCGACTGAGTCCTTGTTTAGACATGTGAAAGCAGTAAACACAGAAGTCATGTTTATTTGATGCTGACAGCGCTGGAGTTAGTTGATCTGCGTGTGCTGGATCACTCACTAGTGTCTGATCACTTCTACCGATGACCTTTTGTGTTAGTGAAAGTATGTAAAGAAATGTGCGATGTCTTGCGAAGTCTTTTTGCAGGTGATTAAGGTGTGGAATACAGAATAACCGCTGAGAGGACAGAAACTGGAAAATCGGACAGGACGGTTGGGTTTACCTCTCTTTATCCCTCTTAAATAATGCAGACGTCACTATAGGTGATTGTTCTGTATAGAGGTCTGGTGATGAATGGCTCTTGTCTGCTCTCGGGTCCTTTGCCAGTTCTGTGGTTATTTATTCTGAGAGTTTAACAGCGTGACCTCAAAACACACACACACATACACACACACATATATGTAAGAAAGTGTGAGAGAGTGCATTATATATATATATATATATATACACACAGTCCTAAAAAAGTGCATTGTTTCTGCTGGTTAAAGATGTCTATAATTAGATCAAAATCAGGACAAGGAGAGACGCCACTTATAGTGACTTTTATTATGAAGGGAGTCAAACTCCCCACAGGGGTCCACTGCCCATATGTGGGCCAGAGACTTTTCTCTCTTCCAGTGAAATAAAGTTTTTTCTGTTCAGAGAACAATAATATTATGCAACATATAACAGCAACAAACAATGTGAAAAACATTTGTAATGCAAATCTATCTGTTTTTATCAATGTGAGTATGCTCTCTGACTGTCGGTGAAACAGCGGCGCTGTGTGTTCACAATGTGGCATTACAACGGTTATATTATTATTTGAAAAATTGTTTTAATGGCTGTAAAGTAACTTATCATTTTATAAATATTATTTATTTTGCTCGTAATGTATTATTTTACATAAATAAAATTGTTTATTGATGACGGGGAAACTACAGCGGGCTGTCACCACGTACAGCGCGTGAACAAACATTATATTGACAACCGCTGACGGACAGCTCTCAATTCACTCGCAAGCAGCTCGCGCGCGTTTAACGGCTCTGAGGCGCCTTGATCCGGTCAAACATTTTCTGTGGACGCGATTATGTCGGATTATATGACGAATGACTGAAGGTAAGAGCAGTTATGAAGACGTTAATGTGGAGAAAAACATTGTTTGTTGATAAACGCCAACGAAACCTTCTTACCTCAGGATGAAAGTGTTCCGTTAAAGTTTGTCTGTGGTGATTCAGTCACTATTTAAAGTTTTCAGACCTGTATATGACTAAAAAGTGCGGGTTAAACGTTAAATTAAGACATTTAGACAAACTGTCGGTGTCTCAAAAGCTAGTACGCTGCCTATCTAGACAGCATTGTGTCAGTGTTTGTAGTGTACTGTGTTTTACCCGACATACTGTAACTCATATTACCTCTTGCCTCAGAATGAAGCCAGTATGTTCTTGTATATTTGCTTTCCTTGTAGATGAACACTAACTCAAGTCGGGATGTTGGGAGGCTCACTGGACTGCCGTCCCTACTCCCATCCCAGAATCCCTCTGACCTGTATCAGGTGTGTGTGTGTAAAGTGTCTCAATGTCTTCATGACAGTCTCCTGGGACCTCATTTATAAAACTTTGTGTATAAACCTTACTAAAAGTGAACGTACGACATAAAGCTGAAAATGTAGTACGCATTAAAAAAAGTGATTTTATAAAACCATAAAATCCTTTTATAAATCCCAGTCAGCTGAAGATCTCCACCCGGTCTCCTCCCCGGAATCACCATATATGGAGCTTACAACGCCTAGTTTTACTATGCATAACCTCATCTGCATATCATTTCCATGTATATTCCCATCCACGTGACACCATTGTTAACGCCGTCAAAAGTGCAAAACATTGGGAAATATTACATACGGACTATAAATGCCATTTGTGCCACACATATTACTAACAATCATCTGATATCCTTGCTGTTTTATATATCAAAATATCCATAAAAACAAAATTGTAGCTATAAAATAGCTCTCTTCTCAGATAAAGTTTTTAGAATAGAGTTGATTCATTAATTTCCACTGTCCAAATATATTTTAATTGTTTTAAACAATTCGAATTTATGTTGTTTTGCAGTCTTTTAGGATGTTTAGGCTATTTTAGTGGATTCAGATATAGGTCTACAGATTTATTTCAGTGTAAATACAGTTGTCTGATGCGGCGCTTCACTGACAAAAGTATTTGAAAAAGGAAACGACTAAATCTTACCGTTTTCTTCAAGTTGTATCCTTCAGATACAGTGGTATTATTCATAATTGTTTGAAGATGACTGTACACGACATCAACACCTCCGTCCAGCTGCGCTCGTACAGTAAGATATCATCATTGAACCTGTTCAGACCGGACAATAGACCGTTTGACCATCAAATCCAGCGGTGTGTGCCATAATATCGAAGTAAGTGTGCATCACTGATCATCGCTCTTCCTAAAAATATTTTGTCATAACATGAGATCTGCAGTTTAGTTTAAAGAGGAATTATTGTGCTCCCATCACTCCTCACTGTCATTAAAACAGCGTGTCACAGGAAAAGTGACCAAAAGAAGCACATCCAATATCTAAATCCATATCATTTTTGTTTATCTTCTGCATAATGAGTTGTGTATTTTAGGGCTTATCGCCATTAATAAAAGTGGAATATTAATGTAAATGTGTATATCAAAACGAAAACAGGGTCTAAAATCCTTCTGTTTACTTCATTACTTTCTCACTCTAGTAAAAGTGTTCATACGGATGGGTCAGAGTTTGCATGAAGGTGCGCAAATTTTCCCGTCAAGTTTGTTTTTATAAATCCCATCCTTTGGAAGAAGTGGTGTACGCATCTTTCAGGGCATGTTTTGTGCGTACGCAACGGTTATAAATGAGGCCCCTGATCTTTTCTGGATGTTTTCTGCTCGACCTGATTTGCTCTCTGTTCTCTTACAGATTTATCTCCTTAACAGTCAATACCCGCCCATCCTGCAGAATCACTCACGGACTCTTGCAGTTCCCTATAAAGAGCTGCGGCACCACAGAACTCCCTCCGAGTCCATTGGGAACAACTACAGCCCGAGAGGCCAAAACCTGAAAATCCAACATCTGCACCGCAGACGTCACTCGCTTCAATGTCCTCCAACTGCGTGTATCCTTAACAAACATCTTTCAAAGACTTACACACACTCATTTATGCTTAAATATGCGCATACACTACCAATAATTATTTCTTATGTTTTTGAAAGAAGTTAAAAACTTCTCACCAAGGCTGCATTTATTTGAAAATACAGTTTTTACACAGTAATATTATAAAATATTATTGCAGTTTAAAATAACTGTTTTCTATATGAATTTTCAGCATCATTTTATTAGTCTTCAGTGTCACATGATCCTTCAGAAATCATTCTGATATGATGATTTGATGCTCAAGAAACATTTCTGATTATTATCAGCATTGAAAACGGTTGTGATGCTTCGTATTTTTGTCAAAGCCTTGATGCACTATGCTTGTAAGCCAATACTGCAAGTATTTTAAAAAAATTAATAATCTTTTATGCAGCAAGGATGGATTAAAATAATCAAAAGTGACAGTAAAGGCATTTATAATGTTACAAAAGATTTCTATTCAAATAAATGCTGTTTATTTAACTTTCTATTCGTCAAAGAATCCTGCGGAAAAAAGTTTTCCACAAAAATATTAAGGCGCAAAAACTTTTCAACATTGATAATAATAAGAACCATTATTAACAATTGAGGAACACTAGTAATTGAGCAGCAAATCAGCATATTACAATGATATCTGAAGGATCATGTGACACTGAAGACTGGAATAATGATGATTTCATCATATTTTTGATCAAATAAATGCAGCCATGGTGAGCAGAAGAAACTTTTTTTTGTCTTGTATTGTACACACACACACACACACACACACACACACTGTCAGAGAGTCTTGTCTTAACTTTCGTTTAAGTCTGTAGTGATGCTCCGGTTGTGAGGAGGCGACAACCTACGACCCGAGTACAGAGGTAAGAGATCTCTCTCTCACAAACAGCAGAGCTTTAGTGCATGTGTGTTTATTTTAATATTTACAGCAGGAATCATCTTTTTAACATTAACAAACAAAATGCCCATAATTCCTAGAAGTCGCCCTTTGACACCAAAACAGCAACTTGAAATCATTCGGTATGAAGAAAGAAAAAGTCAAAGAGACCAGATGGAGCCTACAGAGAAAGATCTAGAGGTCAGTTTTAACAAAATTCATCTAGTCAATATTGATCATGGGATTTTTAAAACACACTTTTAATCTTCTGAATGATTCCAGTTCCTTAAAGCAACACATTGTTACTTTTTGCCCTTATTAGGGTGAGGCAAAAACACATCATTACTCCAGTCTTTAGTGTCACATGATTTGCTGATTTGCTGCTCAAGAAATACAGCTAAATTAAGTTTTTGATCTGATTATCCTTCTACCCATCTGTCAGTTTATATTCTTTCTCTTCTCTTTCTCTGTCAGAGGTATGTGTACTATATCACTGAGGGTATTTACGGCCACATGTTGGCCCCCCACCCACCAGAGCAGATCGCCGGTATCCTGAAGCTGGTACCCAGCCGTTTCCAAGGTGATGAGCGCAAGGTGCAGAGGATGCTGGAGGATCTCCTGGAGGAGGTCCAGAGAGACTATGAGTTCAGCCTCCGCAAGAGCATCGGTATGACACCATCTAGAGTAGATGACGTACAGTACAGCTATAAATAAATCAAAATATATCAATCAAATAATGCGCTACATAATTATCTGTTTATTACTTTAGCGAGAAGACTAGAGATTATTTTCATTGTAGTCAAAACTTCCTTTCCAAATTGTTGGCATTTATTGAAAAAGGCTAATAATTCTGGCATAATGTTGTCACAATGTTCGAATTTCTAACTTCGATATGATATTTTGAAAAAGACCAAGACCTTCAAAAAATGGTCTTAAGTGTCGAGACCAACACTGGTCTTGAGTACTACAACACTACATGATAGACAGATTTATTAGGCTACTGTCACTTTAAGAGCTTACGCAGACATCCAGTATACTGTTTATACAACATGCGTTTTCTTTTTCAACTATTTACTGACCTGAATGCTTGCTAAGATGGGTATTTTGCCATCATTTTGTATGTTTTGGACTTTTTAAGCGCAATAAGCCACGAAAAAGAACTTAATTTTGCACTCTCCAGCTGTTTGAGAGGTGGCTTTATGTGCGTGCCACTAAAGGGCTTTTGGTGTGAGGCTGTGAGAGGGAAACCTGCTGGAATGAGTACAGTTATGCGCAGTACAAGCACTATTCAACCGGAGGTAATGAGACGAGTGAGTGACAGCAGACGAGTCTGTGTCAATTCGCCGTCGAAGAGAAGAGAGAGTGAGAACACGCCGCTGGTTTCGGTGTATCGTTACTGCAGAAAAGGAGCATTGGAACCGTTTCAGATATTTCAGTATCGATATATATTGAAATATCCATATTTTTTATTCTAATTTATGTTACTTTCTTTTTAGTGTGAGTCATTTCCTCATTTGTACATCAGTTCAACTGATAAACAAATGTTTCTTAATCGTAATCTCTTTCTTTTTTGCAGTGGATTATATCCTGCTAGATCCAGCAGAACGGGAGCGTCTATCAATTTCTGCTGTTCCCCGTCCATTCCCGTCCCGTGTAATTCGTGCTCCAGTTCCCTGGTCCGAGAGCTACCGGGAAGCCCACAGCTGGCAGACGGAGAACCTGTACACCGTGAACCCTATGCTGCTCCACATACAGGATCTCTGGATGAGCTGGTCGGCATCTCTGATCCCTCCAGCATGGTTCTAATCATTATGATCCCATTTATGATTTATAAAATGATTATATGCTTCATTTGTAGTTTCTCGTCTCTGCGGTTTGTGCATTTGGACGATCTGCTCGCCGCCGATCTTCCGCTCTTGCCCGCAGAGTTTGAGGAGCTGGTGCGGCGACAGTGTCAGAACACACAAGATGAACTGCTTAACACGTAAGAGACTTTCTGTGTATGTATCTTTCTGTTCTGAACAAGTGAAGAAACATCTCCAGGCCTGTGTCTGTGTTTTTTGTGAGGTCTGGTTTAAGTAACATCCTTCCATGGACAGTAATGGAAGCAGTACAGATTGAGATGTGGTACCGAGACACATGATATATTTGCTGTCTGTAGGTTTCATTCTCATGTTCTCTGTAAACCTGTCACTGTAGTCACCTGAATCCAGCTCTATAATTACATCTCTAAGCACTCAAAGGAAGAGCTGGATGTCCAGGAAGCTTTAATTATAGAACTTTATACAACTGTTCCACTCCTCGAATCTGATTGGTCGAGTCAGCATCACTCCTCTTCTGTGTTCGTTTCAGACAGCTTCGTGTGTTCGTTTCACACGAAGCTGTCTACACTGAATGCGACAAACCCGAACGTTGCAAAGCACTTTGACTACGTCAGAAATAGAACAGGGAATCCATTTGTTGTCGCACTGATTATAATAGGTTCTATTGACTTTTGACGTGTCGCGCGAGTCAACGAGCGAGTCTTTTGAGTCATTCATTCAAACACACTGATTCATTCAGAAACAATGCGGTACTACTCTTTGTTACATGGAGTTAAACAAAACAAATTTGCGTTTACAGATAAGAGAATATAACATGAACTTTTAAACTGTTGATGAACTATTGATGTATTGACGTTTTATCAGTTAGTCATTACGATCAGCTCTCAAGGGATATATTGAACATTTACCGGACTGTGGTAAATGTACATTTGAATAAGGTCAGCGTTGGGTGCGGACGAGTGTGTTGTTGTTTAAATAGTTCTCTTCGTCTTGGCTACCTTTGTTCTCAACTTTGTATCCATGGTCTCCTCAAACCACCCAGACACTCGCACACAAAACAAGCTTTTAAAGTCTTGAATGAGGGTTTGAACAATGGGGAAATAAAGAGCGATCTGGGCCTGCTTTAACACGCAGGGCGTCAGTGTGAAGTGTTTAGAGGATATACTGCAGGAAGTGTGAATTGCAGTTTGATGAATCCTTCACTGAATGGGCTGACTGAATCAGTCAATATCAAGTAAACATTGTGATTGACTGGTGTACTATATTACAAGTTTCCTGAGCTTAGCTTTGTGTGAGACGTTCATTTCTATCCATCATATTTTACCTCTCAAAAAGTTTTTTAGAGACCATTTTATTAAAGAATTTTAAATGTAAATTTTAAACAATGAGATGACTTCTTTAACTTTTGATAATTACGACATTTGACAATATCTTGCACTTTTCTTAAAAAAAAATAAATCAAATTGGTTAACTGGTATCATGAACATACCAACTCAAGAAGTGAATTTTGATATACAGCCAAGCAGTAAAATGGAGGTAAAATTGAAATGAAAAAGAATAAACGTTATGTTTTATAATATATATTTTTGAACAACAAATCACCTGTTTCTTCTGGTGTTTGTGTGTGTTTTTGTGTGTGTTGTGTAGCTGGCTGCCCCGCTGTGCTTCTCTTTTTGTGACCTTTAAAGACTTGTGGTTGCCACTGGTACCGAAGAAAGCAAGCATCGCCCCGGTAAAGGCGCAAAAACTCTTCTACTGCGTGGCTGCGCTGATGTCACTGCAGCTGCGCAGTCTGGTGGTCGCATCACTGCAGGATCTGCTGCACTTTTTCCAGATACATCAGGTACTGCAACCAGTGACACTAGCTACGTTTACATTTTGTTTCAGTCAGAATGAGATAATTTCCTACGCCTAACACAAGGTGTCTGCACATGAGAGTCCAAAGCAAGGACTGGCAGGACGTTTTCCTGCAGCACTTCACAGATGATGAGTGGAAGGAGAATTTTAGATTGACACGACACTCAGTTATGGCACTATATTCAACAACAACAACTGCTTGTTTCGTACGTCATTATGATGTACAACTTTCCGGTTTCGGTTTTCAATCCGATCAAGTGTTTACATGATGGATTTTGCCGGATTGATGTGGTTATATGTGACTGTTTTTATTCCAACTGTGCTACTAGTCCAATTACAGTCTGATTATTAGGGTCCATGTAAACGCAGCTACTGATATGTTTTATCATGCTGATGCTCTTTTCACATTATACAGCCTAGTTACTGAGCATTTGCCTGCATTTATGGGTATATATGTACTTTACACATCCGTTTGGTTGCAGATGTATGCTATTTGAGAGTTATTGTGTATATTTATTTAATATATTGTGTATTTTACAAATATTTTGTGTATCTTATGGCTTTTAAAGATAATAATTAATAATATACATTAAAAAAAATAATGTGTGTGTACTGTATGGATGTGTTTCTGACAGGATGGTAATGATTTTGGGGAGTGTTTCAATGAGCTGCAGTACACACAGCGTCCGGTGTTACTGGTGAAGTTAAGACTCGAGGAGCCCAGAATTGCATTCGAACCTTCACTGCAGAGCTGCTGGGAGCTCATACAACAAGCGTTCACACAGATCATCAACAGCTCCCACAACATACCACGGGTACACACACACATATACTTTTATTTACCAAAAACAGGAGTCTCAGATGATTTCTACTGTTATAGTTGTTATACTGTAGTGTCAGTTTTTAAGATGTTTTCTTTAGTAGAGAGGATTGGTATGACTTTCATGTGCATTACTCATATTATGTCTGCAAAGTTCAGATTTGAGTGGTTCCCAGTCTTTACTCGCATTGGTAAGAGTTTGTTTTTTGTCCTGGAAAATGCACACAAACATACACACTCATACTTTTACACAAATAATAAAATTTGAGATTCAAAAAGTGTAAAGAACTAGCAGAAGTTCTACACTCTAACAACAACTACTAGATATTAAACTCTTAGAAATTACATGGATGCCTTTTTTTGTGATTTCTAGGAATTGTATTTTACGTCACATGTTTATTAATACTTATG
Source organism: Zacco platypus (assembly GCA_038088235.1). NCBI lineage: Eukaryota > Metazoa > Chordata > Actinopteri > Cypriniformes > Xenocyprididae > Zacco > Zacco platypus. Next base: position 2,839,335 of record CM076065.1, read on the forward strand.
ACTTTTTTGGGAGAACTATCCCCTTTAAATTAAGCTTCTGAGTATAGTCACAGTTTAAGTCAGAAGAATAGACACTAGATCATACTTAAACTGTTATTTTTTAATCCAGAAACCCAAATGTGTGTTCTGTTCATACAGGTGGAGTGTAAGCTTTTCCCAGAGTTTGGAGAAACTTTAATTCTGCGCTCAGTGAGACCCGACGAAGCGCTGGTGACAGACATCATGAACAGAGCGAGAGAGATCTTTCAGAGGAACACTGTTGGGCCTCAGAGGTCCGATATCTTTCAGAGAACAAAAATCTTCAAATTAAGATTGAATCACACTGTAGTTTGTCTGCTTGAATTTGTGGTATGTTGTGTAGGTATCTGAATGTGTATAAGAAGTACACTGATTCACTGGACCGTCAAGACATACTGAACTTCCTTAAAACCAAACACTCACTGCAGGGCTTTACTAAGGTAACTTTTCTAGTGTGTGGATTGCAGCCTTATAGACAACGCCAGGGTGAAATGCTGCCTTGTAAAGCGAGATGTTTCTACTTTGTGACCTGTAGAAAATCACAGGCGTGCAGAACGTGTGTAATGAGATCACATCACTGCATGTGACAGTCCCGCTATCTCTGTTCTGTCTGGATGCGGTGAACCTGAACCAAGATCTGTGTGACAAGGCAGAGCATCTCATAGATCTTCTTACCACGTTTGTGATGGAGGAGAATCGAGAACTCAACAAGAGGTAGGTGGAAACCTACGGAAATTCTTCACAATAAAACCAATTGTGAGTTATAAAGTCAGAATTTTGAGATATAAACTCGCAATTCTGATTTTATAAGAGACAATTGCGAGTTTATTTCATCCAATTCTGACTTTATAACTCACAACTGTGAGTTTATTTCTTGCAATTCTGAGAAAAAAAGTTGAAATTAACTTTTTAATTTTTTTTATTTTGTGGCGGAAGCCAGCTACTGCAAAAAAAACTGTCAACAGCCCAAAAACAAATACATTTTCACCATGATTTCAGAAATAAAATGTAATATAAATGAGTGAAATGATATTTGAACAAACCCCTCTGTAAACACCTTCAGAATATAGATAGAAATTAAACTGTAAAGTTTGATGTTTGAAAGTGCTGCAGAAGTGGAGATTTAATTTTGAGAAAATGACCTTTAAAAATATGTTTTATAATTGAAATCTACAGATACAAATAGATGAAGTGCTGATTTTTAGTTGAAAATAATCAGCCATTTTCACATTATTGTATGTATGAGGTATTATATTATAGCACATACTGTTTATAGAATATTGCATTTATTATTCTATAACAGTATCTGCCGTCGTTACGATGAGATTACGGACAGAATCACGAACAAGCTGAGTAACACAGAGGAGTTGGTGGAGTTAAACCAGTACCTGAAACACACAAGTGATGTCACCGTACACAAACTCCGCCAGGAGATTGAGGAATCTGTCAAGAGACTTGACTTCCTGCTCGACTACGCCACCCTACCAGGTAAACTTCCTTTGCGTAATGTGTGCATGCAAATAATGTATCTATGGCAACTCTGTACTACTCAATTAAACTTTTACTAATATTTCAAACAGCTTTTCACTCGCAATCTCTGAGTGTACGTTTGCCTTCTGCATTTGGGGTAGTCTGGGTTTTGTGGGAACACTTTTTCTTCAAAATTCCTTTAGATTTTCTCTCTTCACAGCGGAGGATATGAAGTTATTCAGCACTGTGATCCACTGGCCCGAGCAGATCCTGTCATCGATTGAATTCAGTAAGGATAAACTGAACAATCAGAAAGATCAGGCTGAGATTGATCTGATAAAAAGGTGCTTAAACACGGACATGAACACACATAAACCACATCCTGCAAATCTTAAGCAAACCTGATGGCTGTCGCACATTTCATCCTCAGAATAGGGAAGTTAGAGGAAATACTGAAGGGTCTGGACAAAGAGGTGGACATCTTTAAGATGAAAGAGAAGATGACTTTGGAGGAGATAAAGTACAATGTGGAGAAACTCAATAAGATTGGCGTCAGCATGGAAGCAACTGTCAAAGAGATAGAGGTTTGTGTTTGATTTTATCGCTCTTTTCCAAATCTTAATGAGCTACCTACATGGGTCAAATGCAATGCAGATAAAATTTATATAAAAATAAAAATGGAAGATGAGTCAAGAGAAAGGCTGATTATAAATAAATCCCCCCAAAAAAGAACTTTGTCTTTTTTGAATAAATGAAATGTAAAAATGTGTGCTTATTTCAGGGCATTAATAAAGAAGAGAGTTTGCTGGACAAAGAACAGAGCCAGTTTCCCATCTTACAAGCAATAATGGCTAAGAAACAGCCGTATGACCAGCTGTGGATCACGGGTCTTGATTTTCAGACCAAATCGGATTTGTGGATGAATGGTAAAACATATACTGTCATATTTCCTGTTGGAATTATTGCATCTGATTGGACAAACATTTGTATAATAAATAAAAGACATCCATTTGTCCTGTTAAGAATGTTGTTTTTCTGTCTCAACTGTTAGTTAGTTAGTCTTTATTTATTTGTAAAGGGACCATGTACAATTTTTAACATAAATGTTTCCATTCCAAAGGCTAATGTTCATCCACAGTCCTCTGTTGTTGGATTTTAAAGATATAAATTAAGCTTCTAAATCAGTTTGGCATATGACTGTATATGTTTTTCGTCGTGTGTGTTTCATATGTCTTGTGTATGTTCTCTCGAGGTCCATTCCGAAACATGAATGCAGAAACTGTATCAGAGGAGTTAGGAAACATGTGGCGCACCATGTATAAACTTGCAAAGACGTTCTCAGAGCGGACAGCTCCCGGACGTGTCACGGAGAACTTCAAGAAAAAGATTGACAAATTCAAACAACACCTGCCCATTTTGACAACTATCTGCAATCCAGGCCTGAAGGACAGACACTGGGAGATGGTACAGCAGTAATATACATAACGCTTTATTTATTAATGAAAATCACTCACAGATGTTCAAAGGAACAGTCATATTTGACATTGAATCATTTGATTCCTTTGAACATTTCATGCATACGAACTGGTTCAAAAATTGATACGCTGACTCGTCATCTTTTTTAAAAATGCAAAATTTTGCTTTATGACAATAAATAGCTTTATAGATGTATTGTTTTTAAGATGTATTAACATATTGACATGTAAATGATTATGTGAGATATGTATTAGGATCTGAAATACTGCTTTTGTTGCTGTTTATAGTTAACATTATAGTGGCATTTCCACACTGTTTGACTGATGTGAATTATTTGTATTATTTTTTGGCTGATATCAGATTAGTAATACAGTGGGATTTGATGTTAAACCAGACGAGGACACCCCACTGATCAAGATGGTGGAGCTCGGATTGTCGAAATATTCGGACGAGTGAGGCTGACCTTTGGCATTTGAAAATTGTCTTTAGTGTGAAACCACATTGCTCTAATCCAATCTGAATCGCAATGTTTCACTCTTTTATGAGTCGTGTCTCTCTTTGTCTGCAGGCTGGAGGAAATCGGCGCTTCCGCCAGTAAGGAATACTCTCTGGAAAACTCCCTGGAGAAAATGAAACGGGAGTGGGCTGAGCTTCGCTTTGGGTTTTCCCCATATAAGGACACGGTAAAACACAATTCATATGATACACTTTAATGTGGCATGATGAAAGTGGTGTTTTGTTAAATAAATGCTTTATATTACATGTTCGTTATATTTTACTTAACCTGTCAATTTATTGTGCTTTTTAAAAGTTTATATACAACTCTGCCTTTATTTGAGTGTTGATTACTGAAAAATTAGATTTAACGACTTTATTCCCTCAATGTTGTGTATTTATCTGCGAAGGGTACAAGTGTTTTATCAGCGGTAGATGATATTCAGCTGCTGTTGGATGATCACATCATCAAGACTCAGACTATGAGAGGGTCTCCATTCATCAAACCCATCGAGGCCGATGCAAAGGTTCACAACTTGTTCACCTGCATAGAATTTGCATAAGCATTTCTTGCCACAAAATCATGACCATTTATTGTACCTTTAAGAAGTCTGCATGTAAATAATCTGGCTCATGATTAAAGCTTTTTGTGGAATGAGAAACGACAGTGACTACAACAACTTAGTAGTTGTAGTACTGTAAGTAGTTCTGTCTCTCTCATTAGACCTGGGAGGAGAAGTTGCAGCGCATACAGGATATATTGGATGCGATGTTGCAGTGTCAAAGCATGTGGATGTATCTAGAGCCCATCTTCAGCTCAGAGGACATCATCGCCCAGATGCCAGAGAACGGACGCAAGTTTGCCATCGTAGACAGTTACTGGAAAAACATTGTCACTGAAGCGGTGTGTGACTGAGTTTGTTATTAACTGTACAACTGCTAATGACCAGCAACTATATCTGACAATTATCAAGTTTAATGAGAGCAAGTAAAGAGCACACGAAAATGTCCATATTCAAATCCATAGTTTTAATATGTTGTAAATACTGTCACTCCAAAACTGCTCAAGGGTTATTGAGATAATAACTGAGCAGTAAATCAGCATTTTAGAATGATTTCTAAAGGATCATGTGAGTCTGAAGACTGGAATAATGGTGCTGAAAATCAGCTTTGACTTCATAGGAATAAATTAAAAATTTAAAAATATTTAAATATAAAACAGTTCTTTTAAATGTTAATAATAATATTTCACAATAATGCTGTTTTTTTATATTTTTGATTAAATAAATGCAGCCTTGGTGAGCATAAAGAACTTTTGACTGGATATGTACATTATTGAGCTTGAGCATTTGTTTTAAACAGTTAAAGGACACACGTGTGCTGGTGGCCACAGAGCAGCCCAACATGCTAGGTCGCCTTCAGGAGTCCAACACCTACCTGGAGGAAATACAGCAGGGTCTGAACTCATACCTGGAAACAAAGAGACTCTTCTTCCCTCGGTAAGATTAAACTTGCCTTTACCTTCAGGTATCTTTAATGTTCAGAGTCACTGTAAGTAAGTCACCTGTCTCTTACTCTTTATCTTTCACTGTCTAGGTTTTTCTTCCTATCTAATGATGAGATGCTGGAAATCTTGTCTGAGACAAAGGATCCGCTGCGTGTTCAGCCCCATCTTAAGAAGTGTTTTGAGGGCATCGCTAAACTAGAATTCACCCCTGACCTGGAGATCACGGGAATGATCAGCTCAGAGAAAGAGATTGTCCCCTTTATAGAGACCATCTACCCAGCTAAAGCCAAGGTACAAGCAGAGAGAGATATAACGGGTGAATCTCAAGAAACCAAAAAATTTTATTCTCTTATTTCTTTTTTTTATTTTGGAGTACAATATGACGTTTTCATACAAGTATATAATGTGTTTCCTGTGTATTCTAGGGAATGGTCGAGAAGTGGCTTCTGCAGGTTGAAAACACGATGTTGATGAGCATCAGAAATGTCATAAAGCAAGGAATGGAGCAGTACTCAGCGGTATGAACACACAAAGACTCATAAACATGTAGAATTTGATCAGCGCATCATGTGTGTTTGATTCTGCATGTTTCAGATGCCCAGGAAGAAGTGGGTGCTGCTGTGGCCCGGTCAGGTCGTGATCTGTGCGTCCTGTATCTTCTGGACCAGTGAAGTATCCGATGCTATACAGAACAACACACTTCCTGTGAGCACACAGACATTTGGAGCAGATTTGATTTAGTGGAGTTGTTTTTTTTTGTGTCAAGTTTCTGTTAAACATGTGTTTGCATGTGTTTCAGGCTTACGTAGAGCAGAGTAATGCTCAGATTGCTGATATAGTCGAGCTAGTAAGAGGGAAGTTGCCAGGTGGGGCCAGGATGACTCTGGGAGCTCTTATTGTCATTGATGTTCATGGTAAGTGCCATTTTCTTCATGGCCATTCAGTAAACAAAGTTGAATGAAAATTATTTGTTTGAAATAGAAATTATTTGTTACATTATAAATGTGTTTCCTGCCACTTTTGAGCATATTAGAATCATTTCTGAGGGATCATGTGACACTGAAGCCTGGAGTAATGATGCTGAAAATTCAGCTTTGATCACTGGAATAAATTACACTTTAAAATGTACTCAAATAGATTGCAGTTCTTTTACATTGTAATACTATTTCACAATATTACTGTTTTTACTGCAGCCTTGTTGAGCATAAGAGGCTTATTTCAAAAAATCTTATCTTTGAGCAGTAGTGTATTTGTTTGCAATATGCATCAGAAGGTCTGATGGGCATTTAGTCTCTATAATGTCTATATAGTTCATGACCTTTGCACCTTTGTCCCATGCAGCACGTGATGTTGTGTGCAAGCTGGCTCAGGATGGCGTTTCATCTCTGAACGATTTCCAGTGGATTTCCCAGTTGCGATATTTCTGGGAGGATGGAGAGGTCATGTTGAGGATGATCACCACCGAGATCAGATATGGATACGAATATCTCGGCAACTCACCGCGCCTGGTCATAACACCACTAACTGACCGCTGCTACAGGTGCACTCACATAAACACATGCTAATATTGAGGTGTAACAGTACAGAAATAACAGTTTGAGGCAATTTTTGAAGTCACAGTTTGGTTTTTTTATTAAATAGTGCTTTTCTACAAACTATAGTCTTTAAATAAAAAAGTCATGTCAATATTGCTGCGACCAACTGCTGCAACACTGCAATAACACACGTCATTTAGTTATTGTACTTCCATTCTAATGCGCACTGTCTGTTTGATGCACACACATGCGGCGGCGCGCCTTCAGTAAAATCTGTGACATTTAATGGAGACTTACCAGTTGTCGGGATGAGCCTTTTTGCAAAAATGTACATTTCAAACATTTACAGATAAATATAAAACCATAAGACGCAAGTTATGAGTAAGTTTGAAGTGTGTAATATTAAGCACGTCATGTTTAGGACAACTTGGATCGTGCATTTTTCCTGCAGCATTATTTTTCAGAAACATTAACAACACCCCCAACTCATACACATTATGATAATATTTCATTTTATTTCTAGTGTTGAGCTCTATAGTGATCTGGGCATAGTTATGGAGTTTTGTCCTATGTTTTATGCTGATTGGTCCACAGGACTCTGATGGGCGCTCTGAAGCTGAATCTGGGCGGAGCTCCAGAGGGTCCTGCGGGAACTGGAAAAACAGAGACAACTAAAGATCTGGCTAAAGCTCTCGCCAAACAGGTGCTCTCAATGATTTTACAACATATATAAAGCAGCTATTTCACTTAAAGCACTGATTATGTTGTTTCAGTTACTTTAATATGTTAATTTGATAATAATAAAAATAATAATCAATTTTATTATTACTATTGTTAATGTTATTGTATGTAAGTGACAAATGTGTGTTTAGTGTGTGGTGTTCAACTGTTCTGATGGCCTGGACTACAAAGCGATGAGTAAATTTTTCAAGGGTCTGGCACAGTCTGGAGCGTGGGCATGTTTCGATGAGTTCAACCGAATAGAGGTCAGTGCTGGAAAATGAAATACCACAGCTTCAACACAAATGATCAAAAAGAGTGTTGCTGTGACCGCTGAATTAACAATTTAAACAAATCATACTGTGCAGTTAACTCTTATCTGTATGCCTATCAGTATGTCTCTCTGTGTTTGTCGCTCTGTTTCAGGTGGAAGTGTTGTCTGTGGTCGCTCAGCAGATTTTGAGTATTCAGCAGGCCATAATGCGAAACATGAAGACATTTATGTTTGAAGGAACCGAGCTTTCTCTCAACCCAACCTGCTGTGTGTTCATCACCATGAACCCAGGATACGCAGGCAGAGCAGAACTACCCGATAACCTGAAAGTAACTAAAACAAACACACTCATGCTTATGTACAGAGAAATACTTAAATATCACTTGTTAGATGTTAATTTTCCAGATTTCCGTCTTGTAGCTTTCTTGTTGTTTGGCTCCATTTGTAACACTGAGATAAATTAGGGGATTTGGGAAATTGTTTTCTTACACCATGGTCCATAAAATATGTGTAACGCTATACTGTTATAAAAGTCTATTGATTTTTGGCAATATAAATATCAGCAACTGCAAAAAATTGCATATTTTTGGTCAGTTTGGGCCTCTGAATAAAATTGAGGTGTTTTTCCATACTCTCACTATATAATACTATATGAGCCATAAAAGCCTGATGTATAAAATATGATGCTCAATGAAAAACACAAGGTTCAGTAAATGGTTCCATTAAAAAAAAAGATTATATCATATGTCAGGCTTTACAGGGTTAAATTATTCAATTAAAAATGGGCCAAGTCTTTATATTTTCTCCATGTTTTGTGTGTCTATATTTGTGTGTTTGTAGGCTTTGTTCCGCACAGTTGCAATGATGGTTCCGGATTATGGACTAATTGGAGAAATATCACTTTATTCAATGGGATTCACAGCTTCCCGGAGGTTTGTCCAGCCAAACAATAAAACTGAACTGTTTGGTGGGTGCTGTTATTTAAAGTTCCAGTTGTTTCTCTTCCTGGTTTTGTGTTTGCCAGCCTGGCTCAGAAGATCGTGGCCACGTATCGCTTGTGCTCAGAGCAGCTCTCGTCTCAACCGCACTATGATTACGGGATGCGTGCGGTGAAATCAGTCCTGACTGCGGCGGGAAACCTGAAACTCAAATACCCAGAGGAGGATGAGAGCGTTTTGCTGCTCAGAGCTCTCATGGATGTCAACATGGCCAAGTTCCTGGCGCAGGATTTACCACTGTTTCAGGTGTGTGAATGTAAATTACATATTCATTTTGTATGAGTTTGTATTTGGTTAATGATGGTGTGTTTGTGTGTTTCAGGGAATCATCACTGATCTGTTTCCTGGAGTGGTGCTGCCCAAACCTGATTATGAGTTACTGTTAAAAGCTTTGGACAACAACATCGCCAAGATGAAATTGCAGCCTGTACCATGGTTCATCAGCAAAATTATACAAGTACAAAATCTGAGCAGTCAATGAACATTTGTCTGTCACATCATTGTACTTTTTTTTTCTAACAAATTCTGCCTTAAGATTCAAATATTTATAAAGTAGTTTATATATGAGCACTGATCTAAATTTAAATGCAAAACCATTATAAACGTCAGATTTAACTCTAAAATCTAATTGGGTGATGCTGTTTGAAGTTGTTGCAAAAAGAATAAGCTAATTCTATATTAATGGGACAAGTCTGGCTTTAGTTCTTATAGCTAAAACTGTCTTTTCAATAAAAAAGCAAACAATTGAACAGTTTTATTGTGTGTGCAGGTGTATGAGATGATGCTGGTCAGGCACGGCTTCATGATTGTTGGTGAGCCAATGGGGGGAAAAACTTCAGCTTATAAAGTTCTGGCTGGAGCTTTGGGAGACCTTTATAAGGGTAATCAGTCCATACGTTTTTTTTTATTATTATTATTTAATCAATCTTTTGTGTAGATATATGCTACATGTCATGTACATGGAATAAAAAGGTTTTTTAAAATAATAATTTTTAATTCTTTCAAAAACATAAAAAAAACTTAATTATTGAATGGAAGTGTTAGTGTATTTACATTTACATTGTGCATATAAAAATAAATCATTATCTATTTGTTGAAATGGCATGAAATCATAACCAAGCATGTTATCATATTGTGTGTTTGTCCATATAGAAGGGCTGATGGAAGAGTTTGCAGTAGATTTCCGCATCATTAATCCGAAGGCGATCACTATGGGGCAGCTTTATGGCTGTTTTGATCCAGTGAGTCACGAGTGGTCAGACGGCGTGTTGGCCACCTCATTCAGACAGCAGGCCCAGTGCACCACAGATGATCGTCAGTGGATCATTTTCGACGGGCCCATTGATGCGGTTTGGATTGAGAACATGAACACCGTTTTGGATGATAACAAGAAGGTATATTTACATCTCAATGTTGTAGGAAACATGTCTAATGAGGTTGAGTGCTGATGTCTTATGTGTTTTGCTGTTGAACAGCTGTGTCTGATGAGTGGTGAGATCATTCAGATGAGTCCTAAAATGAGTCTGATCTTTGAGCCTGCGGATCTGGAGCAGGCGTCCCCCGCTACTGTGAGCAGGTAAACAACAAACACTCACCTGCTCCACACTGTTACACCAATTCTTACAACTTGTACATATATTTTCATACTAACATACAGCACTAACATGGAATTTTAGCCCATTTTTTTGCTTGCCTTTTTTGTTGCAATAATGTATTTAATTTTAATATTAAATATATAAAAGAGAAATTATTTAAACTTCAAAAAATCATGTTTAATAGCCAAATTTCTTGTGAAGAACTACAATCTTGACTCATGGGGCATTTCACATAAAATAATTGATTCTCCCTACACTCTCAAACAATTACCGTACATTACCGTAGTTTGGAGTCAGTATGATTTTATTTAAAAGAAATCAATATGTCATTTATTATGTTACAGAAGATTTTTATTTCAGATTAATGCTGTTCTTTTGAACCTCATTAAAGATTCCTGGGGAAAAAAATATCACAGTTTCCACAAAATTATGAAGCAGCACAACTGTTTTCAACATTTTAAGCAGCAAATCATCATATCAGAATGATTTCTGAAGGATCATGTGACGCTGAAGACTGGAGTAATGATGCTTAGAATTCAGCTTTGATCACAGGAACATATTTTACAAAATATTACAATATATCGTAAACGATATTTCACAATATTAGTGTTTTATTGTATTGTAGATCAAATAAATGCAGCTGTAACTCATAAATTATACACTTAAAATGTTTATTAATTATATATTATAATTGGATAAATTTGTATAAATACAGTTCTAATTCAGGTTCTCTTGATTACTAAATTTTGTGAATATGTAAGCTTGCATCAGGCTTTCTTATCATATGGATGCAGGAAATATACTTTTCCACCCAAGTTGTTTTGCTTCGATGTGTTTGATGGCTTTTTATAGAGTGTATGTGTTATGTTTAGGTGCGGTATGATCTATATGGAGCCGCATCAGTTGGGCTGGACTCCTCTGAGGGACTCCTACATGAACACATTACCTGACAGCCTGGCAGATGAACACAGAACACTGGTGAGGAAGACACTCATGCATGTTATAATGTATGCTTTTAAACGTCTGAATACCACTTGATGACCTGTGTGTTTTGTTGTAGATTACTGATCTCTTTAACTGGCTGGTTCAGCCTTGTTTGGACTTTGTTTACCACGAGTGTGGATTCTTAGTTCAGACATCACCCATTCACCTGACCTATAGCCTGATGCGCCTGTATACCTGCCTACTGGGTATATGCACACACAAATGTGTACATTATACATATGTTTCAATCATTTGTTTGTTCATGTCACATTTGATTTAAGGAGTATGTTTATGTATGCAGATGAGATTTTTCAGTCAGGACAGGAAGGAGCAGAATCTATGACAAGTCAGCAGGTGACACTGTGGCTTCAGGCTCTGTTCCTCTTCGCTGTGGTGTGGAGTCTGGGAGGAACCATCAACGGCAACAGCAGGAAGAAGTTTGACACCTTCTACCGAAACCTTATCATGGGCACAATCACCGATTACCCTCGACCCCAGAGTGTGAAACTCAACAAAAACAACGTTTTCCCAGAGAGAGGTCCACATGAAATTTTTGGTTACAGTTTGGGTTGGAATATAACCATTTTCTCATAATGCCTGTTCCCAGTCTCTGCGGATTCTTAAATTCTTAACGGATTCGAGAGAAGATATTTTCATGTGTAACACCAAGTCAAAAAGAGAGCGAAGATTGATCCGAATAACATTATTAATCAGTTAACACCAATCAAGAGTCATGTAAAGTAACTTTATGAATCATCTGCTGTCTGTTTGTTGTGTTCTCCACACAGGCACCGTCTATGATTATTATTTCCATAAGCAGGGCCCTGGTCAGTGGAACAACTGGACAGAATCCATCTCTAAAGAGGACAGAGTCATACCTGCCAGCGCAAATGTTAGTACGTGCTAATCCGGGTTATTCTAGTCAACGATTAAAATTATAAAAAAGACCCCAACTAAAACCATAAAAAAAACACTTTACAATAAGATGTCATTTTATTTCAGCTAGTTTTCTCATTTTGATTTAGTTTAACTTGATGAAAATAAAATAACTCAAACTGAAATGAATAAAAAGCTATATAGGCATATTGAACTATAAATATGCCAATAATACAAAAAAAAAGTCTAAAATGAATCTATTTTTACTGCATTTATTAACCTTTGTTAATGTCAGTTAATAAAAATGTTCATATTCATGTTCACAGTGCGATAGTTAACGGATACAACCTAATAGTGTATTAGTAAATGTTGAGATTAGCTAGGATTAATAAATGTTGTAGAAGTGTTCATTGTTAGTTCATGTTAAGTAATGTAGTAAATGTTACCAAATGAAACATTATTGAAAAGTGTTTCCAATATAAATTTAAATATTAAAAGTAAAAGTCTGATCTAAAAGCACATATTTAATATAAACATAAACTTTAGAAATAAAGTAAAGTAAGCGTTTAGAGGACGTTGATGGCCCAGGTCACTGTCTAGCAGTGGCAAATGAACCGAAGGGAAAAATTCATTCACAGTGTGAAGTCACTTTCTTTATATGTCCTTTGATGTCTCTGTCTCTCGCTCAGGTGTCTGATCTCATCATACCCACGACAGAAACTTCTCGTCAGCTCTTCTTCCTCAGGACGTACGTATCACATGAAGTGCCCACACTGATTGTGGGACCCACAGGAACTGGCAAGTCTGTGATCAACAACAACTTCCTGATGTCGCTCCCAAAGGAGCGTTACACTCCCATCTGCATCAACTTCTCTGCCCGCACCTCTGCCAACCAAACCCAGGATATCATCATGTCCAAGTTGGACCGGCGCCGCAAGGGCGTGTTTGGGCCGCCCATGGGGAAGAAATGCATTATCTATGTTGGTAAGAACTTGGTGCAAACACTGATTGTGTACATTTATTGTACAGCTGAGGCCTTGCTGTGACTAATGCTGTAAATATAATAGTTCTGAAAAAGTTTCCCTGCAAAATGGTGGTTTTAGTTTGTGCTTATGTACATCTGCTTCATTAATTGATCTCTAGAGACTGCGCATATAAATAAATACGTGAATAAAGATATGATAAAAATTATGGATGCAATTACATGGTAAAAATAATCACAATATATGATTGTATTGGCACAGCTCTATGTTTTAGTGTAAACATTTCTGTATAACAATTCTAATTAAATTATAGTGTGCCACATATTATGTTCATAGACAATAAGTTATAAATGAACTTATAATAAATATCCTGCTACTTTCCTTTAATTTTGTGACCTAGCAGAGATTAAAATGGTCTTTTCTATCATAAAACTTCCTGTAGATGATCTGAACATGCCTGCAAAGGAGATTTATGGTGCTCAGCCGCCCATTGAATTGCTGCGGCAGTGGATCGATCATCATCATTGGTATGATAAAAAAGACACATCCAGATTGGACATTGAGGATGTGCTGTATATGTCTGCGATGGGGCCCCCTGGTGGAGGGAGAAATGACATTACAGGTAAATGTCTGATCCTGAATGCTTTTAACAATGTTAGTCTCAGTCAGTTTCTTCTCTGTCATTGTTTTGTGTCTTTCCTTTACCAGGGCGATTTACACGTCACCTAAACATTATATCGATCGACACATTTGATGATGAGACGCTAAGTAACATCTTCACATCTATCACCGACTGGCACTTCAGCAATGGTTTTGATACCTCTTTCTACAGGTGTGTGTTGATGTAAAGTGGCCTAAAAAAGTATTTAGATGAGTTGACACACAATATTTTTGTTCCATATATTTAGAATAACAAGCATACTTATAAGACAAACATTTTTATGTGTGGCTTAAGCTTCCAAATTGTCTTTGTAACCACTGTATGGTAAAAAAAAGAAAAAGTGATTAAATATTTCTGGGTATGTGTATTTGTTGTAGGCTGGGTAAAATCATGGTTCAAGCTACTATGGCAGTGTACAAGGATGCAATCGAGAGTTTCCTCCCAACACCATCTAAATCTCATTATATTTTCAACCTGCGAGATTTTGCGAGGGTGATTAGGGGCGTAATGCTCTGTCCATCGACGCACATGCAGGTAAATGCACACACGTGCATATTTCTATGTAAAGTAAATGCATTAAATAGTTTACAGAATCTGATTTTCGTGCTTCTTTTTTCATCAGGAAGGAGATAAGCTGATCCGGTTATGGATCCATGAAGCCTATCGTGTGTTTTATGATCGATTGGTTGATAATGACGATAGAGATAAATTTTTTAATATTGTTAAAGAGAGGACATCGGCATATTTTAAACAAAGTTTTAACAAGGTAATATTTGTTATTGCTTTTAAAAATAAATGTGTTTTAAAATTATTTACACAAATTAATAAACACAATTTTAAAAAGATGTATTCACCTGTCTCTTTTCACCTCTTCAGCTTCTCTGTCATCTCACTCTGTCTGGTGAAGTCGAAGATGACAGCATTCGCAGTCTGTTTTTTGGTGACTATGCCAAACCAGACTCGGCCAGTAAACCATATGACGAGATCACAGACTTGAGCATGTTAACCGAGGTGATGGATTTCTACCTCAGGGAGTTCAATAACATCAGCAAAGCACCGATGAACCTTGTCATGTTTCAGTTCGCCATTGAGCACATCTCACGAATCTGCCGTGTATTGAAACAAGACAACGGCCACCTGCTGCTGGTCGGTATCGGCGGTTCAGGGCGACAGAGCACCACCAAACTTGCCACCTTCATCAATGACTATGAGCTGTTCCAGATCGAACTGACCAAGAACTACAGCATGTCGGACTGGCGTGAGAATCTGAAGCACTTGATGCTTAAAGCAGGGATAGAGGGGAAAAAAACAACATTTCTCTTTAGCGACAACCAGATCAAGGATGAAGCCTTCGTTGAGGACATCAACATGCTACTCAACACAGGAGATGTGCCAAACATCTTCCCAGCGGACGAGCGTGCGGACATCATCGAAAAAATGCAGGGAATTGCCCAATTGGAAGGGAAGAAGATTGACGTCACACCACTCTCCATGTACAACTTCTTTATCGACAGAGTGAAAGCCAATCTTCATATAGTTCTTGGTACTGTTTATATTATATTATATAATGTGTGTGTGTATATATATATATATATATATATAATTTTTTTTTTTTTTTTTTTTTTTTTTTTTTTTTAATTTAACCAGGACAGAAACCTCTCTGAGAGGTCTCTTTTACTGGCCAAGACAGCAAATTAATGTATACACATTAAAAAAAGTTATTAATAATCAAGCATAATTAATCAAATAATATATAAATAAAATGTTATTTTATTATTTGTCTCAGTAAATCTATTTATACATCATATAATTTATATATTGCTATATATAATATACTATTAATGTGTATAATATATATTTACACTATATATATATATATATATATATATATATATATATATGAAAATATATATCTGTATATTAATGTTATTTTGTTTTTTATATTTATTTGTTATTATAAAATATAAATCAATTATAATTATTATTAGAACTCTAAAAATATATTTATGGAATATATTATGCAAATCAGTTATCATAGTAATTCATATATATATTATATTATATTTAATGTATCATTATAATATATAAATCAATTACTATTATAACTATTTTGAATAATATTCTTGTTTAAACATATATATAAAACTCCATGCATGCTTGTCCCAATAGCAATGAGCCCAATAGGTGAAGGCTTCCGCAATCGTCTGAGGATGTTCCCATCTCTGATCAACTGCTGCACCATAGACTGGTTTCAGGCCTGGCCCAAAGATGCTCTGGAGATGGTCGCCAACAAGTTCCTTGAGGATCTGGACCTGGAAGACAACATCAGGATGGAGTGAGCCAGAATTTATTACCTTTAGCAGATGATAGTATTCAAATATAAAGGCTCACATTGTCTGCTTTGCATTATTCTCAGGGTGGTGGAAATGTGTAAAACATTTCAGGAGAATGTGCAAGAGTTGTCCGAGCGCTACTACTCCCAGCTGCGCAGACATAATTACGTCACTCCTACTTCTTACCTGGAGCTCATCCTGACCTTTAAAGCCTTACTCAATTCCAAACGCAGCGAAGTGAATGAGCTCAGGAATCGCTACATAGTTGGCTTGCAGAAACTTGACTTTGCCGCTTCACAGGTGAGACAGAAAATGTGAATGCCTATGTATATATATAAAACAGTTTCATAGGTGGACTTTAATAAGTCATGAATATATTGATGTTGACAGTGCTGTGTATGTGTGTGTGATCTGCAGGTAGCAGTCATGCAGCAGGAGCTCACAGCTCTACAGCCGGAACTGATCGAGACAGCAAAGCAGACTGATCAGATGATGGTGAAGATAGAAAAAGAGACTGTAGAGGTGGATGCTAAGAAAGAGCTTGTCAGTGCCGATGAGAAAGTTGCCAATGAAGCAGCAGCTGCTGCTAAAGCGATTAAGGTAACGGATGGGAAAAATGGATTTCAGTAGCATTACATTTCTATCTAAGGCTCACAAAAATAATCCATACTAGTATCTGAATGCAAACCCAGCAAGTACACCGCATCAATTTAAATTATTAGAATGCAATTTATAACAACATGCAAGTACATCTCAGTGTTCACTACGGGGGTTCATTTAGGTTAAACAGTCTAGGAACCTTTGTCATTGAGGAAAAAACAGTT
This sequence comes from Zacco platypus, assembly GCA_038088235.1. Classification (NCBI taxonomy): domain Eukaryota; kingdom Metazoa; phylum Chordata; class Actinopteri; order Cypriniformes; family Xenocyprididae; genus Zacco; species Zacco platypus. The sequence goes on from CM076065.1 coordinate 2,856,084, forward strand.
TGAAGGAAAATTTGCAAGTATGTTAATTGAACTTTCAACATGTTTAGCTAGTTTTAAGAACAATAACATTGGTTTAATGGCACAGATGTTTTATGGTAACTCTATCACCCCATTGAGTACAAATGAAGATCTTTTTGATGAAATCTGAGAGATTTCTGTCCCTGAATGTTTATATGTGAATAAAAGCCTAAATTAAATCTGTTCATCATATAAAGCGATTGAGTCTCTTCAGAACATTTGGACTAAATCACTTAATGCATATAGATTAGTTTTATGATCTCTTTATGGAAAAGTTCGCTCCTGCTGTTAAACACCTTCAAACTTCCATTGGTTCATGGAAATTAGATAAAAGGTTGGTGTGTTTTGCGGCTCCAACTTGGAAAGACTTGGAAATCTTCTCCGGTTCACAGGAGATCTGCTTTGTTGAAGTTGGAATTCCAGTATAAAGCGACTCTGACACCGTTTTTCATATGTAAAACTGTAAAGCTGCTTTTTTTAAAACAATCTATTGTAAAAAGTGCTATATATAAATAAACGTGACGTCACATGACTGTAGTGCCGAATTGCAAAGCTTGTACATTTGCATACTTTTTTACAGTATGTTCCGGCTCAGAGCTTCCGGTTGAAAAAAATGATACAAATTTTCTCATGTTGATGATTTTTCCCTCAGTCTTTTTTATCCACTTGATAAGGTTTTTTTTTTTTTTTTTTTGAAAATGCATAAAAATTAATAAACAAGAGAACAATATAGGTGGGTAGTAACTGACGAGGCTGAAATGGTGTTTGTAGACTAATTGCACTGCTTTAATTTAGGAGACTGGGAAAATGGTTAGCAATTTGAGCATAGGATAGGGTGGTTTGTGAGATGTGATAGACACTTGAGCTATGATTGAGAATTTTAAATTTAATTTGTTGTCGGATAGGATGAGTGTGAGGGGGATCTTGCGGAGGCGATGCCAGCGCTGGAAGCGGCTCTTGCTGCTCTCGACACACTGAACCCGGCTCATATTACTGTCCTGAAGACGATGCAGAATCCCCCTGGTCCTGTCAAACTCGTCATGGAGTCCATCTGTGTCATGAAGGGAATTAAACCAGAGAGGAAACAAGACCCTGGTGGATCAGGTACGAGAATGTAGCACACATTAAACACATGACTTTTAGTTGAAGTTCATATTAAACCATCCTGAATGCTAAATTGACATGCTAAGATCACCAAATTGCTAAGCTTTATTCACTTAGGTAAGATGGTTGAAGACTTCTGGGGACCGTCTAAGAAGCTTCTAGGTGATATGAAGTTCCTTGAGAGCCTCAAAACATTCAACAAAGACAACATACCTGCCACTAACATTAAGAAAATCCGAGAAAAGTTTATAGACCACCCAGATTTTCAGCCTTCAGTAATCAAAAGCGTGTCTTCTGCCTGTGAGGGCCTTTGCAAATGGGTGCGTGCCATGGAAGTGTACGAGCGTGTGGCGAAGATTGTTGCCCCCAAGAAAGAGAAATTAAAAGAAGCAGAAGAAGAGCTAGCTGTGCAGATGCAGAAGTTAGCTGTAAAGCGTGCCGAGCTGAAGGAGGTGGAGGATCGTCTTCAGGCGCTGAATGACACGTTCGAAGGGATGATACAGAAGAAAAAAGACCTAGAAGCAAATATCGAGCTCTGTTCCCAAAAGCTTATACGAGCTGAAAAACTAATTGGTGGTCTGGGAGGAGAAAAAGACAGATGGACGGAGGCTGCGCGGCTCCTCGGCATCAAATACACCAACTTGACCGGCGACGTGCTTTTGTCCTCGGCTACAGTGTCTTATCTTGGTGCGTTCACCGTCGATTATCGTGTGGAGTGTCAGCGAAAGTGGCACGAGCTGTGTAATGACAAAAAGGTGCCATGTTCAAAGGACTTCACGCTCAGCAACACTCTCGGAAACCAGGTGTTGATCCGATCGTGGCAAATATCTGGATTACCCGTGGACTCATTTTCCACTGACAATGGAATCATCGTCTCGAACTCTCGCCGTTGGCCACTCATGATCGACCCTCAGGGCCAAGCCAACAAGTGGATCAAAAACATGAATAAGGCCAACAAACTCTCCGTCATCAAGCTCTCAGACAGCAACTACATCCGTACCCTCGAGAACGCCATCCAGTTTGGCACACCAGTCCTCCTGGAGAACGTCGGCGAGGAGCTGGAGGCAGTTTTAGAGCCGGTTCTCCTGAAACAGACCTTTAAGCAGCAGGGGGTGGAATATATGAAACTGGGCGAGAATACAGTTGAATATTCAAGTGACTTCCGGTTCTACATAACAACAGGGTTGAGGAATCCACATTACTTGCCGGAGGTGGCGGTCAAAGTGTGTCTTTTGAACTTCATGATCACGCCATTGGGTCTCGAAGATCAGCTGCTGGGGATTGTCGCCGCCAAAGAGAAACCAGAACTCGAGGAGAAGAAAAATCAGCTGATTCTCGAAAGTGCAGCCAATAATAAACAGTTAAAGGAGATTGAGAACAAAATCCTGGAGGTTCTTTCTTCTTCTGAAGGGAACATCCTAGAGGACGAGACTGCCATTAGGGTTCTCTCATCATCTAAAGTGCTGTCAGAAGAGATATCCGAGAAGCAGAAGATTGCAAGCGTGACTGAAAATGAGATTGACGAAACTCGAATGGGTTACCGGCCGGTTGCAGAACACTCGTCTATTCTGTTCTTCTGCATCTCAGATTTGGCGAACATTGATCCCATGTACCAGTACTCTCTGACGTGGTTCATCAACCTGTACCTGCACTCCATTGCTCACAGCACACCTAGTGATGACCTACAGGTCCGCATAGCCAACATCCTGGATCACTTCACCCTGCGCGTTTACTATAACGTGTGCCGCTCTCTGTTTGAGAAGGACAAGCTGCTGTTCTCCCTGCTTTTGACTGTTGGCATCATGCAGGGAAAAGGTCAGGTCGACGACCTCGTCTGGCGCTTCCTTCTCACAGGAGGCGTTGCTCTGGAAAACCCGTTCCCCAACCCAGCCCCGGAGTGGCTTTCGGACAAATCGTGGTCTGAAATAGTCCGGGCTTCCCAACTTCCCTGTCTCGAAGGATTGTTTGAGCATGTTCAGGAGAATATTGTGCTATGGAAGCAGATTTACGACTCCGGTCAGCCGCAGGACGAAGAGTTACCCGGGAAGTGGTGCGAGGTAGTAGGCATGGAGCGCATGGTGGTGCTGCGCTGCTTCAGACCGGATAAACTTGTCCTGGCGGTACAGCAGTTCATTGTAAACAATATGGGCCGCGCGTACATTGAGCCACCGACCTTCGACCTGGCGGAAAGCTACAGTGACTCCAACTGCTGTTCGCCACTCATCTTTGTCCTCTCTCCGGGATCAGACCCTACAGCAGGTAAAACAGAAAGAGTTTTTGGGGCTTTTTATAATATATTATTGTTCCTTCTGATATACAACAGTAGTTACTTTGTTTTGAAAATGTAATATACTAAGTTTTAGTATTTTTTTTGTTTTTTTTTAAAGTATGTCTATACAGATTTAATTTTTATTTGTTTTAGTTTTAGTACTTCAAATTAAACTAAATGAAAATAAGAAATAAAATAAGTTTGTTTATATTTTCTTTTAGTTTAGTTTATTTCAAGTCAAGTCAATTAACGCTAATAAGCCTGTATGATGCACATCGCAATACATGTTTCTTGATGCACAGTATCATAATGGGATTGCAAAATGGGAGGGTGTTCATGTGTAATTTTTATCTAGGAAAATCATATTTAAGATCATTCCGAGAGCACGTGAAGGCATCTTAATGATGTTCTTTCCCTCTTTGTCTTACTCAGGACTACTGAAGTTTGCAGATGACTTGGGCATGGGCGGTAGTAAGACCCAAACAATCTCTCTCGGTCAAGGTCAAGGTCCAGTAGCTGAGCAGCTGATCAAGGCAGCGCTGACCGACGGCAGCTGGGTCGTACTGCAGAACTGCCATCTCGCAACCAGCTGGATGCCAGCCTTGGAGAAGATTTGCGAGGAGGTCATCACACCTGAAAAAACTCACACCAGCTTCAGGTAAAAATAACGATACTCGTTTACATCTGAAAAACACATACGTTGTGCTGTTTCAAAATAATCATGACTGAAGGGCTCAGTTTTAAAGCAAAACACACACAATTTCAGCATGAAGTGAAATGCAAAGGACATATTTAATCTCAAAATCAAAAGAAAAAAGATCAAGAAATTATATTTTTCATAAAGGAAATGAAGCATGTTTTATGATCATTTCAGAAGATTTCAGCTTTGTGACATTATTTTTCCAAATTCTCATTACTGTAATACAGTTATGCAAATCATTCTACAAAATGAGCTTAAAATAGATGCAGTAAAATACTACCATTATGTAATTAAATAATTCATTATTATATAGGAGATTAATCAATATTATATGAATTTTATCATTACAGTAATTACAATTAGATTAAATAGAGCAATAAAAGGAAATTGTTTTCTGTGGTAATAAACATTTATGCAAATATTATTTATTTATTTTTGTCCCAATTATTTACCCAATATCCTAACCCCAACCTCTTTGTGTTTTAGGTTGTGGTTGACCAGTCAGCCGTCTGATAAGTTTCCAGTGAGTGTTTTGCAGAATGGGGTGAAGATGACGAATGAGCCTCCCAAAGGACTGAGGGCAAATTTACTGCGTTCTTACATCAGCGATCCCATCTCAGACCCCACCTTCTTCAATAGCTCCGCTAAGCAAGAAATCTGGCAGAAATTGCTGTTTGGCCTTTGTTTCTTCCACGCTCTGGTACAGGAGAGGAGAACGTTCGGCCCACTCGGTCAGATATGTATCTGTAATGCAGTTTGATTTCCTGTCTCTAATTCTTCATTTGATTCAGCCTCCATCTCTAGAGAACAAGCTGCTGTGATACTCTGGCATACTGTCATCAATCTACCTGATCTAATCTTTTCTAAACAGGCATTATACAACCACAATCGAATGGCAGTTTAATAGGAAGCAGCAGCTATAGGTCCATAGTTGGATTCCCCTGAAACTATAAACACTATTATAAAAGCAAGCTTGTCTAATAAAACTACTATTGATCTGGATATTATTAGGAAGAGTGTTCCGACAATATCCAACAATCAAATAAATTCAATACAATACAAATTTTATTTCTATAGCACATTTATAACAACTGCCGTTGACCAAAGTGCTTTTCAGAATTAATTATTCTTAATTACAACAGTCACACAAACAAAATTAAAATCCTATCATATGTGACCGCTGGACCACAAAACTAGTCATAAATTGCACGGCTCTATTTGTATGGGTCAAAATGATAGATTTTTCTTTTATGCCAAAAATCATTAGGATATTAAGTAAAGACCATGTTCCTTTAATAGCGGTACCTTTAATACCCCAAAAATTGTGACATTAAAAATGTTTTCAATCTTCTCTCTTCATCTTTCTCTGCAGGTTGGAATATTCCATATGAGTTTAATGAGTCTGACTTGAGAATCAGCATTCGTCAGATCCAGATGTTCCTGGACGAGTATGAGGAGGTTCCGCTGGAGGCCCTCACATACCTGACAGGTGATTAAGCAAGCAACCATCCAGAAAGCCCTAGTAAACACATAGCAGTGTGTTAACAGCCACTCAGAACCCCTTAGTAATCACACCGGAACACCCTAGCATTATGGTGGTGAGTTTTGTATAGGCAAACACCACTCTTTTCTTCAGAAAATGTCAAAATATTTTTTGTAATACAAACCCATCTTGGCATCTACAGTATTTGATGAAATACAGTTTCATTGTTACAACACTTGATTCCATGTTGGCTCATGTTCTCTGTAGGAGAGTGTAATTATGGTGGGAGGGTGACTGACGATAAGGACCGGAGGCTGCTGATGTCCCTACTCTCCATCTTCTACAGCTGGGAGCTCATTGAACACGACAAGTATCGTGTGTGCGAGGGAGATCTTTACTATGTGCCGTCACACGCTCCCTACCAGGTACACACACACACTGTCGGTTCTACGTCAGTTCATTATGCAAAAGAGAAGCATAAACAAACTATGCTGATTTTACTGATGCTTAATGGAATAGTTCATATAAATGTATTGTGTACAAGTCAAAAGATTAAAACGTGCTGAATTTGAGACATGCGAGAACCATGATGCATATTGAAGCATCATGTTTGTGGCAGTTAATTATAATACAAAAAATATAACTACAGTAAAACTAATTAAAAAGACAAAAACAACAAATTACTAAAACTGTTAATAAAAATGAATAGGAAAAGGAAATATTTAAAAATGAATTCAAAATATGAATAAAAACTATTACAGTATATTAAGGATATTAAAATTACACTGGTTCGTGGGTATGTGATTTGAGACCTACAGAAGATTAATCTCTTTTATATGCAGAGTTATGTGGACTACATCCGCAACCTGCCCATCAGTGCTGAACCTGAGGTCTTCGGCCTCCACAGCAATGCTAATATCACCAAGGATAACCAGGAGACCAATCAGCTGTTAGACGGGGTGCTGCTGACTCTACCAAGACAAACTAGCAGCGGAGCCAAATCTCCTCAGGTGGGAGGATGCAGATCGTAAATGATAATTATTGACAGTTTTGTGTACCTGGTCTTTCTGTCAATGCATTTGTCTTTGTCCACACAGGAAGTGGTAGATGAGCTGGCCGAGGGAATGCTGGCCAAGCTGCCCTGTGATTTTGACATTGAGATGGTGACCAATAAATATCCACTCCTGTATGAGGAATCGATGAACACTGTCTTGCGCCAGGAACTCATTCGCTTCAACAGGTACCGGACATATTCGTCACCTACACTGATTTACATGCATCATAACATTCCTGCTCAAACAGCAGAGCTAGCAATGCCAAGGTTGTGGGTTTGATTCCAAGGAAATGCATGAACTGATCAAATGTATACCTTGAATGCAATATAAGTTGCTTTAGATAAAAGCATCAGCTAAATGCATGAATGTAAATACAGGCTGTCAAAGGTGGTGCGTAGCAGCCTACTGAATACCCAGAAGGCACTTCGGGGGCAGGTTGTGATGTCAGCCGAGCTGGAGAACGTCTTCAACAGTCTTCTCATTGGGAAAGTGCCGGCCATGTGGGCCGCGAAGTCCTACCCTTCCCTGAAACCTCTCGGAAGCTACGTATCCGACTTCCTTGCCAGGCTGCAGTTTCTACAGGTGAGCAAGTACCAACAGCTAAAGACACAAGCTCATGTTCCTTTAATGTTGTAAATTGTTACCAACTGGTGAACCTGACAAAATGTGGTGTAGAAACAATCTTCACTCAGAAATTTTATTTATAGCTTTGAAAAATAATTTTTTATAGTGTTGTGATCAGTGTAAGAATGAGATACCATTCTATTATAGTTTTTATTAATATTTTGACTTGGTTTAACTCTTTCCTCACCATGATGGAATTTTCCTACAATCCATGTTTTTACAGTAGGGGGCGCTAATGCACATCTTTTGAAAGAGTACTGAATCTCTGCATCAAAAGCAAAAAAAAAAAGCAGAAACAAGAGATAAAAGCATTGTTTATGCATGTTTTAGTCTCTGAAAAAGAGCGATTTCCTCAGCTTTTCGTTTAAAATGACGCTTTTTTTACGAACCATACCCACATTCAAGTGCTAATTTAAAAAAAATGCATGAAGCTAGAATAAAACATATATATATATATATATATATATAGCAGAGGCTCTGTTCTTTCTTATATTCTTATGGTTTTTGCATGTTCAGATACTCAATACTCATACAACAATATTTTGGGGCAAAATATTTTTAGTGAAAATTATCAAAAATGCTATTATTTTTTTTTTAAACACTGGCAGGGAAAGAGTTAAATATGTGCACAGTGCTGTCTTGTGTGCACTAGCTGTAATGAGGACAATAGGTCAGTCAATTCTAAAACCTGTTGTGCACTACCTAGGACACTTTAGCTCTACTCACCAAGCGGTTTCTAATATTTCAGCCATCTTTTTGTGTGTGTGCTGTAGGACTGGATTGATAACGGCCCTCCGTCTGTGTTCTGGGTATCTGCATTCTATTTCACTCAGTCGTTCCTCACTGGTGTGTCTCAAAATTTCGCTCGCAAGTACACCATCCCCATCGACTACATCGGCTTTGAGTTTGAGGTTTGTGTGCCAATGAGAGAGTAAAAAAACTGAGAGCGTATTAGAAAGGAGGTGATCTAATTTCTATTTCAATATACTGTAAAAAATATTTTGAATTTTCAGCATCATTACTCCAGTCTTCAGTGTCACATGATCCTTCAGAATCATTCTGATATGATGATTTGCTGCTCAAGGAACATTTATGATTATCAATGTTGAAAACAGTTGTGCTGCTTCATATAAATATATATATATATATATATATATATATTTGTAAACTGTGATACTTTTTTGAATACATTAATCATTTGAAAGAATGGCATTTATTTAAAATAAGAATATTATAAATGTCTTTACTGTAACTTTTGATCAATTTAATGAATCCTTGCTGATTGAAAGTATTACTTTATATTTAAAAAATAAATAAAAAGACCCCTAACTTATGAACAGTAGTGTAGATCATAATGCGCATCTCTTTTAGGTCTGTAAGCAGGAAACTCACATGGATGAGAAGCCGGAGGATGGTGCGTATGTCCGTGGGCTTTTCCTGGAGGGAGCGCGCTGGGATCGAGAGCACATGGTTATCGGTGAGTCTGTTCCTAAAGTTCTCTTCGACCCGCTGCCCATAATCTGGCTGAAGCCTGGAGAGAGCGCAACCTTCCTGCACGAGAGCGTTTACATCTGTCCCGTGTACAAGACCAGCGCCAGACGTGGGACTCTTTCCACCACTGGCCACTCCACAAACTACGTGCTGTCCATTGAGCTGCCCTCGGACAAGCCACCGAATCACTGGATCAACCGCGGGGTTGCCTGCCTGTGCCAACTAGATAACTGAGTGTATCCATAACAGATTTTTAGTGCGTTTACATTTTAACATTATTTAAAAAGAATAATGAAAAAAATACAGCACTGATTAGAATATTGTGGTTACGTTTAATACAACTGAATGGATTAAAATGGCTGTTAAAAAAAGCAGTATTGTGTAATTCTTTACACATTAAAGTCAGACAATTCTTGTTTTTAGGTAATATTGCAGTATTTATTAGAAATGATTTTTCATATTATTATTTTGTCAATTCATGTCCCTCATAATCTTGAACCAAAATAACCTCCCCTCCTTCTTACAGTGACATCTCTTCTCTGATGACAAGGGCGGGGCAACCTGTCACTCACATGTGATCGGCCAATAGAAAACCGCAACCATCCAATCAATTCCTCATGGAAAAAATCAAGCCCCGCCCTACATTTGTTCTTGCTCCAGACGCTCTTTCACTCAGATATATACGTCACAATACCGAACTTGCAACTTCAGTTTCATGGTGACTTTAACAAAACTTGTGCGTACAAATCATTTCTAGTGTAAACTCAAAAGTTCAACAAGAAATAAACTAAATGAAATGCAGCTAGATACTTTAATTGCAACATTACCTGAGACCTTTATACAATGTATTATATGACAAAATAAATACACCTTTTAACATCAAAATCAAAACAGAACACGTTAACATTCATCATGCTTTACACTGGCAGTGAGAGTAATTCACTATGATATAATGCAATGAACCGTCAAACTTTCTAATGTTCCTGGTGCCTTTCGACTCCATGTCCGACACAGTTTAAGATCAGTGCAGTGAAGACTGTAACTGTGTCAGGTATCGTCATGTGACTGTAGGTACACAGGTTTGGCTTGTTTCCTCAGTCTCTGCTGACCTCGCAGCTTTCTACCTTTCTGAGTGGCAAGACCCATCGGTGGAAGATACGTCTGAGAGAAAAGATTTATGACATATTAGTGTGTAAATCTCAAGTTATATTTTACTATATGAAGTAAATATTTCTCCTAGTGTGCAATGCACTTATTCTATTTGATATAACATTAAGTGCCAATTGATTTTGCTCTCCAGACATAAAGAAATTAATGTCAATAACTTTTTTTTTTTTTTTTAATAAAAAATAGTCATAAATAGTGATTATAAATACAGACCTAAATCTTTCTAAACTGCCAAGAACATGAGTCATATTTCCAAATATACAGTCCAAATATAAAAAAAGACAACAAAACCTTTTTAGGATCAATAAATCTTTGCACAAAAACATACAATTTTCATGAAAATTAAATGCATTTCCCCCCAAAATTATTTGTAATGCAAAAGGAAAAAAAGATACATTCATTTGTACGCCTGTGCAGTGCAATTAACATATAATATATATATATATATATATATATATATATATATGCATATATAATATATGAAATAACACAATGATTTTCATTATTGTGTTACACTAATATATATATATATATATATAACATTGCATTATAGTAATGAAAATGTGGGTATATATAAAGACATTTCTTCATGAGATCAACCTTGTATTCAGAAATATAGCATTATTAGTGCTTATGTTCTTATGTGGAGATACTTACTGGTCTGGGGTAAGGGTTCCTATAATGCAGTCCTGCCATGGAAAACAAAATAAAAATCATTTTAGCTGATCACCTGTTATTTGATAACACCCAAAAGTATCTTAAAAATGACACTTATTTTTCAGCTCATAAATGGAGCATTTGATATTATATACAGACCGATCTCTATCCGAGCTTCACACTCTTCAATGCATCTCTGGATTGATTCTGGATCTGTTATCTAAGACAGGGAGCAGATATGAGAAAACATGCTGTAGAGATTTAAACCACTGAGATGAAATGTCTAGCAGGTGATGTGAGGTGCGTCCACACCTGCTGGTTCTGTCTGAAGAGGGTTCGGCCCTCCTGAGCGATATATTTCCGCTCGGTGTCAGTGTCCTGTGGAAGAGCCGACTGAGCCTTCCAACTGCGTGCAATGCGCAGGACCCTCCTGTACAGAGACAGCACTTCTGAACGAGACATCCGGACCACCTGTGAACATGATGACAATACAATACATGTTACAAGAGTCACAGTAGATTGACAGCATTATTCCACCGTCGACCAGCGACAAACAAGTTCTTCCCAAAGGAACTTTATATTCATGTTTCATTTTGCCCTTTCTCTTAATATTTTTATGCTAATAATGCAATAATTTTAATGGAAAGTATATGACATTAGAAAAGAATGCAAAATAGAAATATTTTTTACTTTTACTCGTGGTATAAGACATTTAGCCCCATATATATATATATATATATATATATATATATATATATATATTAGTGCTGTCAAACGATTAATCATGATAAAAGTTAAAAGATCAACTTTAAAAAAAAAAAAGATTATATATATATATATATATATATA
>CM076065.1:2872500-2877500 GCA_038088235.1 Zacco platypus
AAAACGGTACGACCATATGGTACATAAAAGATTTAAAGGGGTATTAACGGGGTATGTTGCTGTTTGAGCATAAACAACATCTGCAGCGTTACGACGCTCAAAGTTCAATGCAAAGGGAGATATTTTCTTTTACAGAAATCGCTTTTTAAGGACTACAACTTACGGGTGGCAGGGACTACAACGAGCTTCTTCCCGGGTTGGTGACATCACAAGCCCTATCATTTGCATAAACCACGCCCCCGAGAACATGCAACAAAGGGGCAAATTTTACAAGCTGTAATAAATGATCTGCGAGGGATTTTGAGCTGAAACTTCACAGACACATTCTGGAGACACCAGAGACTGATTACATCTTGTGAAAAGGGACATAATAGGTCCACTTTAAAGACATTCCAGCATATTGGCACAAAAATGCAAACAAAAGCACAAGCAGACAGAAAATGAACCATTTAATGTTTCAGTGATGCTTTAAAGTGACTCATTTGATTCTCCATAATGAATCTTTGATTTGATTCTTCAGGGCATGGTGACTGCTGTCCATCAGCCAGAGCAGCGGCGTCTAGCAGGGGCCGTCTGGACCTGAAGGAAGATCTCCGAAACAGGACGAGGGAGACGAATACGAGAACGAGAGCGACATGGGTCAGTGTGTGACTAAATGTAAAAACCCCACGTCCTCTCTGGGCAGTAAAAGTGGCGAAAAGGATGCTGGGAAATCTCACGGTAAGAAAGGCGGCGGCGCGCACAAGGAGGATGTGGCCAAGTCCTCTGCCGACGTCATATTTAATGGCACCAAAGTGTCCGAGGTCACGGTGGAGGGCAGCACGGCTCCGGCCATCTCGGCGGGGGACGTGCGGCGGGAGCCGTCCTTGCAGGAAGGGGAAGGAGTGTCGCTCGCTCGGATCGACGAGATGTTCTTGTGTTATAAGGACGAGCATGAGGATGCCATCCTGGAGGAGGGTATGGAGCGCTTCTGCTACGATCTGTGCGTCGATCCGGCCGAGTTCAAAGTTTTGGTGCTGGCGTGGAAATTCCAGGCTGCTACCATGTGCAAGTTTACAAGGTGAGTCTGATGTGTGGAGGAGTTTAAAAACATACAGACAGGGTTAAGAGAGACTACTGTGAAGTTTGGGATCGGTAAGATTTTTTAAAATGTTTTAGAAAGAAGTCTTAAAAAGTAATATTGTGAAATATTATTGCAATCAAAAGTCAAAATGAATATATTTTAAATTATAATTTATATCCAGTGATCAAAGCTGAATTTCCAGCATCATTCCTCCAGTCTTCAGAGTCACATGATCCTTCAGAAATCATTCTGATATGATGATTTGATGCTCAAGAAACATTTCTGATATTTTTCTGGAAACTATAATACACTTTTGTAACATTATAAATGTCTTAACCGTCACGTTTGATCAATTTAATGCAACCTTAGCAATCCCAGAGTGCATTGCTCCACAAGAATATCCATCCAAAGGTGTAGCACGTTTGTTTTTGTGTGTGCTTTTTTATGCTAATGTGGGTATTGTTTGTAATGTGAGTCATTCAGTATTAATGCTGTGTGACTGATATACCAAAACGCAATACACACCTTCAATTGAATGTGCAACAAAAGACATAAATCATCATTTGTAACAATTAAATTGAATTATCGTAATTATTTTAGTCATGGTGAATGAATGCTACTTGCCGAACTACATATTTGTAAGATGTGGTAGAAGCAGAATGATAGGATTGAGTTCTACAGCACAGCATTGTGGGTATTCTAAGGGTCTGATGCAAAAGACGGAAAATGTGAAGTTGAGCTGAAGAAAACAAAGCAATAAAAGGAGAAGTTTTCAGAGTTTTATTGTTGAATAGCAGTGGTGTTTGCAGCCACAGACGTGACACTGGGGTGAGAGATCATTAGTCACTGCTGTTCCTCCAGAAACAGACTCAAACTTGCAAAGATTGCTTCATCTTGTCAAAGTGTTGCAATGACGCCATTTGCAGCTTGTGTTTGTCAGGAGTTTTTGCTTTGTTTCAATCGGCATTAAAAGAAATTAAATTTTGTAAATGCATGCGATCTTATTGTGAACCACTCATCCACGCATGTTTAATTTTCTTAAAATGTTGACCTCAGATTCTTCAATCTGTTTGCATATCCCGGACTTGTCCAATCGTTTTGTCTGTTTAAACATCACCTCATTCTTACAGACTGCATGCTTTCGTTCAGCATCTCATGCACATGTCCACGAATCCGCTTCCTACGTTTTCTTATTTTTTTATAATCCCTTTCACTTGGATATACGATCTCTCTCTAGCTCCGTCGACGGTCTTTAATGCACATTTATGAGGCTCAAATGTGTCTGAAGTCGACATGTTTCTGCTCTTATTGTGCACAAATCGGTGCATGTTGTTGTAAAGAAATACATTTATCAAATTATAATTACATGCTCCACCTCTGAAACTGTTTCAGCTGACGTTATCAAGGCCTTGTGGGATATCGTGGGTTATTGTTATGTGATTCTGTTCATTATATATTGATGTTTGACTCCATTTTGAAGAGTGTGAGTTAAAATTGAGTAACAATAGGAAAACAAATGGATCTTCCACTGGTTTGTGGTAAAGAAATTACAGTAAAGCCATTTAGATTTCTATTTCAAATAAATGCCTTTACGACTTTGTTCCTCAAATAAATCCTGAAATAAATGTCACGTTTTCCACAAAAATATGAAGCAGCAAAACTGTTTTCAACATTGATAAAAATCATAAATGTTTCTTGAGCATCAAATCATCATATTAGAATGATTTCTGAAGGATCATGTGACTCTGAAGACCGGAATAAATTACATTTTGACATATAATCATTTAGAAAACAGTTATTTTAAACTGTAATAATTTTTCACAATATTACTGTTTAACGTATTTTTTGATCAAATATATGCAGCCTGGGTGAGCCCAAACTTAAACAATGATTATTAATAATGATCTGATGTTTCTTGACGTATTTCTGGACAAACATATGATGTTTCTAGTTTGTTTATTGGTAATTCATAATGAAGAAAATTTAATATATAAATAAAAACTAGTATGTTTGTAAGCTTGTTTCCACCAGGTAATTGCGAGTTTCTGCAATATATATATATATATATATATATTTTTTAGAATTGCATGAGATATACCTGAAATTGGGAGTTATAAAGTCAAAATTGCGAGATATAAACTCACAATTCTGAGAAAACAGTCAATCTTTTTTTCCTCCGAATTGGACTCGAAGTCACAATTGCAAGATGTAAACTCAAAATTGTGAGGAAAAAAGCCACCATTGTGAGATATAAACTCGAAATTGAGAGAAAGTCAGAACTGCAATATAATCTCTCAATTGTGAGGGGGGAAAAAAGTCAGAATTATGAGATATAAACTCGCAATTGAGAGAAAGTCAGAATTGCGATATAAACTCGTAATTGACCCTTCGCAAAACCTGCCCCCTGTTGCTATGTCCGACAAGTCATGCGCTCTCACGCCACACATCATGTTCTCACACGGTGAAAAATACATCCTGGAGCAAAGAGGAAACTGACAACGTATGAAACGGTTTCATATATTTCAAATAAACATGAATCAACATCAGACATGAGGACACACAATTTATCAAGTTCAAGTTTACCAACATTAATCTACTATATGCAACTCCCTGACGGCTTTGTCAGATAAGATGGCGGATTCTGTGTTATGATTGGTCAGATCGCCTGTCAATCAAACTGTTTGCGAAGGGTCAATTGCGGGGGAAAAAGTAAGAATTGCAAGATGATAACTCAAAATTGAGAGAGTCATAATTGTGAGTTAATGTCCCACAATTCTGACTTTATTATTCGCAATTGCGAGTTTATATCTGCGAGGTGTAAACTTGCAATTGTGAGATTAAAAAGTTGCAATTATCTTATAAATTAAAAAAAATAATGTCAGCTAGTTGCCAAGGCATCATTTCTCATTTTCATTTAGTTTAATAGCTAATTTAAAACCAAGTTTGCTTCAGGAATGATTCTCAGTCTGTGTCTGTCTCAGGAGGGAGTTTGTGGACGGCTGTAAGGCGATCCAGGCCGACAGTATCCCGGGAATCTGCTCTCGGTTCTCTGTGCTGCTAGAGGAGTCTCGTGGAGAGGAGAGTTTCAAAGACCTGTACCGTTTCACCTTCCAGTTCGGGCTGGACGCCGAGCAGGGCCAGCGCTCGCTGCAGCGATCCATCGCCATCGCGCTGTGGCGGCTCGTCTTCACGCTGGACACGCCTCCGGTGCTGGAGCGCTGGCTGGACTTCCTGACGGAGAACCCGTGCGGCGTGCGCGGCATCTCGCGCGACACCTGGAACATGTTTCTGAACTTCACGCAGAGCATCGGGCAGGACCTCAGCAACTACAGCGAGGACGAGGCCTGGCCCAGCCTGTTCGACTCGTTCGTGGAGTGGGAGACGGAAAGACGGCGGAGGGAACGAGCGGACGGCGGCGCGGAGACGGAGCCCGCCGCGGACTGCGAGGCCACGTCGATGTGGCCGGGACCTTGAGGGCGGACGCTTTTGGGATGTTGGCGTGCGGAGGTGTTTGAGCCCGTCACTCTCCATCCGGATTCTAGATATTGTTATGAAATTTTTTGGGTCTTATTGCATTGGGCATCCCAGTGCGCTCTCTGACTTTTGTTTTAATGAAAGGGCTCCAAATGAATTGTTTTTTTAAGCACTTTTATTTAAGTTATTGCTATTGTTCATTTCATTTGTATTAACATTCACATTTCATCCAGAGCGGTTTCTTCTCGCAAATATTTTGGGATTCACCTACACGCCAAAGAAAAGGGAATTCTGTCAGCTGCCTACCGAGTTTGAACACACACACACACACACACACGCACGCACACATTTATGCACTAAAGAAACCCACACGTGCATATGTCAGCATAAATGCTGTTTTCAACGGTTTTATTTGGGTTTCTTTTGACTGAGGAGTGTGTGGTGGGAATACTGGTCATGTGTA